>JAOQMR010000003.1:5687309-5700496 GCA_027563865.1 Erythroxylum pelleterianum
GGTTAATTAGTTGTCGTTTTCTTTCCATATCCTTACATTTTTCACTTGTCTTCTCCACTATAGATATTTATTTAAAACTTATCAATTATTTATTATTTTTGATTAAAATTTTATTCTTTTTATTAATATGGTTAAATTACTATATAAAAGAAATTTAATAAGAATTTGCAGTCTTGTAAAAGAGAGACTGCAACCTCTGTCAATCTGCCAAGAGTATTACTAACAAAATTAAGAATACATCTTCTCCCAAGAGGGTATTAAGAACAGGCACATGTTACAACCTTTTCATATGATCTCTGCCAAGACAGTGTAGCGACTTGCCATCTCTTATATACATATTGTATTTGGCTGTCGCTACTCATGTTGTATTTTATCTTTACAAAATTAATTATTTTATTTGATTTCCTTCTCTGTGATCATCTAACACTTTCAGATATTAGACACAATTTCTTTCCTTCCTTCCCCCATTAAAAGAAAGAAAAATTGAGTATAAAGAAAACACACAATAAAACTCACTTCTTATTACTCTTCCGTGGTTAATTAGTTGTCATTTTCTTTTCACACTCTTCCATTTTTCACTTGTCTTCTCCATTATAGATATTTACTTAAAAAATTATAAACATTTAATTATTACTTTTGATCAAAATTTAATTCATTTTATTTACATGGTTAAATTACTACATAAATGAAATTTAATAAAAATTTGCAGTCTTGTAGATGAAAGACTGCAACACTGTATGTCCGTCAAGAGTATCACTAACAAAATCATGAATATAGCTTCTGCCATGATAGTATTAAGAACGGGTACATGTTACATCTTTCTCCTACAATCTCTGCCAAGATAGTGTCGCAATATATCATCTCTTATACATGTACTATGTTTGGTTATCGCTACTTATGTTGTACTATATCTTTACAAAATTAATTATTTTATTTGATTTCCTTGTCTATGATCATCTAACACTTTCAGATCATCATCATCACACCCAGTCTGAAGTCCCGCAGTGAAGTGACGTTTGGAGAGGTCTGATAGTACGCAGCGTTACCCCTACATAGTTGAGAGACTGTTTCCGATAAACCCACATGCAGATGTGACAAGAATAGAATAATGTAGGTTAAAGAGTACAAAATTGAAAACTGATTAAAAATTTAAAAATAATTTTTGAATAAAAAATAATTAAAGCTTTAAAAAAATAATAGCTTAAAAAATGTCTTCAATAGGAGATGCAAATCTAGAAAACAAAGTTTTAAGAGATTTATAAAACAAATATACCTTATATGTTGCAAAGTTCTGTTTATATTTGATGCAGTGCAAAGTTCTGCTTATACCTGATGTGTTGCAAAGTTCTGCTCCCCGTTTATTTGAGTTGTGTGTGTCAATCTTGCGCAGGACCATCCTTGGACTCGAATTGGATAGCTGGCGACTGAAGAAGCAACGCATAGCTTAGCTCACCTTTGTCTCTTCATCCAAGCAATACCAAAATCTTTTCAAGCACTTTAACGTCAAAGGACCAAGTGATAACATGAGATGAATGCTTCCATCACCATATTTCCCAACCAAATATTTCATTATGTCATTTGATTCATACATTGCAACTCCAGTATTTGAATCCACCAGTATTTGGATCCAACATGTAAAGACATGCACTTTATACTCTTTAAGTTAACAAACAATCAACAACATGCAATACAAGGAAACACTTTTAGAACCAACCAGTAAGACATAATAGATCTCAACTTTAATGGTAACACTATAAACCCAGATCTGCCACTGATAACACAATAGCAACATAAACAAAAGCATAAGCAAACCAGATCTAAGAGATAATAGCGACAAACTGAAACCCTCCAGTTGAATAGAGACAAAACCCAGTATCCCTTACCTTAAGCTTCAACACATCAATCTCCAAACAACTA
The DNA here is from genome assembly GCA_027563865.1 of Erythroxylum pelleterianum. NCBI lineage: Eukaryota > Viridiplantae > Streptophyta > Magnoliopsida > Malpighiales > Erythroxylaceae > Erythroxylum > Erythroxylum pelleterianum. The sequence continues at coordinate 5,689,227 of JAOQMR010000003.1, forward strand.
AAACAAATCTAAATCAAAACCAACATCAACAAAAGTAAAGCAAACTTCTTGGAATGTGTACGTAACTAAGGAAAAGATGGGGTTCATAAACTTGTTCTTTTCTTTTACTTAATGTAAACGAAAATGGAAGTTTTAAGTCTTCGGTTCAACCTCTCTACTGTGGTAAAAAAATGGAAAACAGAGAAACAGAAAAGAGAACATAAAAAGGGCATTAAATCAATCAAACCTTTAAAACAAGGATCCGAACCCTAAAGGATCCTAAAAACCGAAGCTTTCATGATAAGAATAGCAATAGAAGAAGAAGATCAAGGATTCAAGATACAAGTCTTCATAAACACAACTCAGATGTATAAATCCTTAGAAACAACTATAAACATAAACGCACATGACTGAAAACCATAAACCCCAAAGGAAAAATCTTTAGGGAAACAGATCTAGTCCAGAACCAAACAAACATCCGATCATTAAAAAAATCCAAATTCAGAACGACAAATACTAAATGATAAGGCGAGGAAAGAAAATGCACGTGCCCCTTTGGGCGCAAATTGGAATTGTAATTGAATTTCCAATCACGAAAATAGGGAAAAGAAGGAGATCTGCTTCGTAAAAGATGAGGAATCTTACGGCTACTAGTTTGCCGATGATGCGAGCGATTGTGGAGGTCGCTTCGGAGAGGATGGCGAAGGTGTCCACGCCGTAATCACAATACCCATACCTTCTAAAACAAATAACCAAAAGACTATAATAATATAGTAACAAGCAATATATAATAACCTAAGACAATATCGAAGCCCAATCAATCTTGTACGACGGATACTTCTCCAACGAGAAGTTCACATAATCAACATGCAAAGGATCCTCCTCGCAATCCATGAATGTCAGATTTGACATCGGCGAGGATCCACCAGAACCCTCACTATCCGTGGAAACACTTTCAGATATTAGACACAATTTCTTTCCTTCTTTCTTGCATTAAAAGAAAGCAAAATTGAGTACAAAGAAAACACACAATAAAACTCACTTCTCATTACTCTTCTGTGGTTAATTAGTTGTCATTTTCTTTCCAACTTTTCCATTTTTCACTTGTCTTCTCCACTATAGATATTTACTTATAACTTTTTTAAAACAATTATTTTTTATTTTTTATTAAATTTTATTTAACTTATAAGTATGGTTAAATTACTATATAAAAGAAATTTAATAAAAATTTGAAGTCTTGTAAGAGAAAGATTGTAACATCTTTCTGTCTGCGAAGAGTATAAAAAAAAATCAATAATACAGCTTCTGCCAAGAGAGTAATAAGAACAGGTACATGTTACATCTTTCTCCTACAATCTCTGCCAAGACAGTGTCGCGACATGCCATCTCTTATACATGTATTGTATTTGGCTATCGCTACTCATGTTGTACTACGCCTTTACGAAACTAATTATTTTATTTGATTTCCTTGTATGTGATCATCTAACACTTTCAGATATTATACACAATTTCTTTCCTTCCTTCTCGCATTAAAAGAAAGCAAAATTGAGTGTAAAGAAAACGCACAATAAAACTCATTTCTCGTTACTCTTCTGTGGTTAATTAGTTTTCATTTTCTTTCCAAACTCTTCCATTTTTCACTTATCTTCCATTCAATATTCTTCGTATTTTAATATTTACGACACTAAAAACGAAATGAAAATTTGATGATGTTATGTTATATTACCGTAACATATAAAATAATAATTTTATATAAATAAAATTAGTGGTATTATCATCTTGAAAATTTTAAGTAATCCAAACAAACTAATTTGGCTTATTAATTTAAATTAATTTTATATCTAATATAATTATTTTTTAGAAATAATTTCAATTAATTAAAAACAAAATATTTTAATTGTTATTCACTTTTCAAGACTACAACTTCTACAGCTTGCCAAACAAAATCAAGAACAAGAGAGTATTAAGAAAGGGACATGTTACGGCTTTCCCCTCTTATATTTTAAGAACGTTCATAACCTTATAAATGGAATCATTTTTTATAATTTAAATCAAAAATTATTTTATATAAAATTTAAAATCATTTATTTCTCAAAAATCACGCGCCATGTTGTACATAAACAAGTCGCATAAATCAATATAACATATAGTGGATGCATTATCTTGTTAAACCACATACTACATTGTACAAAAATAAGCTGAATTGCATAATTAAGTATTTTAATGTACATAAAAAAGACATATAAATCAATATTACATATAATGGATACTTTATCCCTGTTAAACAACACATTAAATTTTACATAAACAAGTTGAATCGCAATAATCAATTCGTAGACTTCTCAACCCATTGTTACTTTTAAACGACCATTTGTATCAACAATTCTTTTATGCCCTAAATTTAATATTATTTTGTTTTAGTATTATGAGATAATTATAATGTAAAATTATCACATAAATAATCACATTTCAACATTGACTTTAATCATAATTTTCTATTTTTGTAATTTGTTGATTTTCAAAACCTTTTTCTTTTAATAAATTAATTTGAAATGTTAAAATTAATTTTTATTAAATATTATATAAAGTTAATTGGGGTGAGTCTTGAAGCAACTGGTAAAGTTGCTCGTTTGTGACCATAAGGTCATAGGTTCAAGTTACGGAATCAACCTCTTTGTAAAAATACAAAGAGAAGGTTGCATACATTATGACTATTCCTAAATCCTCGCAAAGCCGGAAGCCTTGTACAGTAGGTACGTTGACTATTTATTATATAAAGTTAATATTTTATTTTAAGGTTATTAATTGATTAATTATTTTGTTTACTTTTTTAGAATTTTCCTGATCATATACTCCAATATTATGACTAATCAATACAAAATAATATTATATTGAGTTAAGTCTGAGATTAAGGAAATGAAGGTATCTTATTTTCACGTATTTTAATTTTTACATTATAAGTAATTATCTAATTTATTTTTATTTATAAATAGTGACTTATTGTGCATATGCAATTTTGAAGGCAATTGAAGCAATCTACAAAATTGCAATGAAAGGAACCGATTCAAAGATTCAAATATTTCCTCTCAAGATTTGAAAAACCAGTGTCCCTTTCATTCAAGCATGGGAGGGTTGATAATCAGTCACGTATAGAGATGGATTACAAAAAATCATTTAGCAACAGAATCTGCAGCAAGATATAAAGGTGGCAAGACGATATGGCATAAATACTCAAGTAAAATTAAGGTATGGAACTTACATTCTTTTAATAAATTCTTACATTTTTAGAAAGTTCATAATCTTATAACTGAATTCATTTTTTATATTTTACATCGAATATTATTTTATATAAAATTTAAATCATTTATCCATGTTAAACTGCACACTACATTGTACATAAACAAGTTGAATCGCATAAATAAAAATTTTACACATAAATCAATACTTCACTTTACATAAACAATCCGCATAAATCAATATTATATGCATTGGATGCTTTATCCATGTTAAACCACACACTACATTGTACATAAATAAGTCGAATCACATAAATCAATTGGTGGACATCTGAACCCCTTTTACTTTTAAACGGCCATTTGTATTAACAATTCTTTTATGCAGTCAATTTATTATTATTATTAGTATTATGTGGTGATTATAATGTAAAATTATCACATAAATAATCACATTTCAACAATGACTTTAATCATAATTTTCTATTTTTATAATTTGTTGATTTTCAAATTGTTTTTCTTATAATAAGTTAATTTGAAATGTTACAATTCATTTTTATTAAATATTTATAGAAATAATATAAAACTTTAAGGTAATTAGCTGATTAATTTTTTTATTTTTTTAAGATCTTCCTGACCATATCATCTAATATTGTGACTGGTTAACACAAAAGAATATAATATTGAGTGAAGTTCGAGACCTAAAAAATAATGGTCTCTTGTTTTTATGTATTTTAATTTTTACATTATAAATACTTATCTAATTTATTTTTATTTATAAATAGTGAATTGTTAAGCATATGCAATTTTGGGGGTAATTGAAGCATTGTACAACATTGCAACGAAAGGAACATAATCGAAGATTCAAACATTATCCATCAAGATTTGCTAAACGGGTTTCCCTTTGATTCAAGCATGGGAGAAGCGATAATCAGTCACGTATATAGATGGATTAAAAAAAATCACTTACCAACAGAATTTATAGTGAGATATAAAGGTGGCAAGATGATCTGACATAAGTACTCGAGGTAAACAAAGGTATGAAACTTACATTCATTTAATAAATTCTTATATTTTCAAAAAGTTCATAATCTTAAGTGGAATCATTTTTATAATTTACATCGAATATTATTTTGTATAAAATTTAAAATAGTTTATCCCTGTTAAACCACATAATACATTGTATATAAACAAGTTGAATCGCATAAAAAAATATTTTACGCATAAATCAATATTTTAATGTAGATAAACAAGTCACATAAATTAATATTATATACAGTAGATGCTTTATCCCTATTAAACAACACACTACATTGTACATAAATAAACTGAATCACATAAATCAATTCGTGGACATCTCAATCCCCTGTGACTTTGAAGCGGGCATTTGTATCAACAATTCTTTTATGCATTAATTTTTTTATTTTGTTTGGAGTATTATGAAGTGATTATAATGTAAAATTATCAAATAAGTAATCACATTTCAACAATGACTTTAATCATAGTTTTCAACTTTAAAATTTTGTGGATTTTCAAAGCGATTTTCTTATAATAAATTAATTTGAAATATTACAATTAATTTCTATTAATTATAATATAGAAATTAATATATAATTTTAAGGCAATTAATTGATTTTTTATTTTTTCATGATCTTCTTAACCATATTATCCAATTTTGTGCCTTTTCAACAAAAAGAATATAGTATTGAGTTAAGTTTGAGACCAAGAAAATGATGGTATCTTAGTTTTATGTATTTTAATTTTTACATTATTAATACTTATATAATTTGTTTTTATTTATAAATCATGACTTGTTGGGCATATGCAATTTCGGGGGTAATTGAAACAATGTACAACATTGCAACGAAAGGAATAGATTTAAAAATTCAAATATTATTCCCTCAAGATTTGATAAATTGGTGTCCCTTTCATTTAAGCATGGGAGGAGCGATAATTAGTCACTTATATAGATGAATTACAAAAATTACTTATCTACAGTGAGATATAGAGGTGGATAGATAATTTGGCACAAGTACTTGAGGCAAATAAAGGTATGGAACTTATATTCATTTAATAAATTATTTTTTTAGAAAGTTCTTAATCTTATAAATATAATCATTTCTTATAATTTACATAAAATTTAAAATAATTTATTCCTGTCAAACCATACACTACATTGTACAAAAACAAGCCGCATACATCAATATAATGTACAGTAGATGCTTTATCCCTTTAAATCACACACTGCATTATACAAAAAAAAAAGTCGAATCGCATAAGTCAATATTTTACTGCACATAAATAAATTGTATAAATCAATATCACATACAATAAATGGTTTATCCCTCTTAAGCCACTCACTACATTGTATATAAACAAGTCGAATTGCATAAATCAATTGGTAGACATCTTTACTCACTTGTTACTTTTAAACGACCATTTGTATCATCAATTCTTTTATGCATTAAATTTGTTATTAATTTTTTTAGTATTATGAGGTGATCATAATGGAAATTTATCACATAAATAATCACATTTCAACAATGACTTTAATCATAAGTTTCTATTTTTATAATTTGTTGATTTTCAAAACTTTTTTCTTATAATAGGTTAATTTGAAATGTTTTAATTAATTTTTATTAAATATTATATAGTGTTAATATATTATTTTAAGGTTATTAATTGATATTTTTTAAGGATCTTCCTAATCATATCTTCCAATTATGTGAGTGGTCAATACAAAAGAATGTTATATTGAGTGAATTCAAAGATAAGGGCAATGAAGGTATCTTGTTTTTAGATATTTTAATTTTTACGTTATAAATATTTATCTAATTTATTTTATTTATAAATTATTATTCATTGTAAAACCAAACACTAAATTGTACATAAACAAATCAAATCATAAGTATTTTATGCTTAAATCAATATTTTATTATACATAAACAAGCCGCATAAATCAATATTACATGTAACAACGATAACCAGCCAAAGTTTTATGTATTTATATGAGTGCTTGTAATGGATAGTAAATATATGGTAGGCTTAGTAAAGAAGCCCAAACCTAGTCCAACTTGACCCAAAGTCAATGAACTCGGCCTGAGTTGATTGAATTGTGGACTGAACTCAAGTTTTTTTTTGGACTTTACGCTAGGGTTTAGCCTAAATGCCTAAATATAAATAATAAAATTTAACCTATTTTCACTAGTCATTAACAATCTCCTCGTTGTCAAATGTCTATCAAAAAAGTGGGCGTCATGGAATGCCTTAATTTGAAATGTATGTGCATTTTGTGAAAGGCTTACATATATTCTCCATCCGTATTTCTTTTTGCAATCTATGGTAACTCTTAGCCTTTTATTTTTTATATATGCATAGTCAAAAGCAATATAGATACTCATATTCTTCAAACCTTTTTCAAAATTAAAAATCATTTTCTACTTCAAAATAACTTTGCCATAATCTAAACTTGAAGTACTGAAGTGAGAATATGAAATTCTTTCTAAATTACCAATATCTTCATCATCTACTTTAATACCATTGACCCTAAATCAATATTTTAGGCATTCATGCACAACTTACTCATATTAGGTAATTCTTCTTCTAGGCCATATTTAAATATATCATGTGTAATTTTTTTACTTGAATACTCCAACTCATCGAAATTTGTTGACTTGCTAACATTATATATTACACGTCATATGATTCATTTGATTCTTAGTGTCTAGTTCAAATAATTTATCTATGCGTCTTTATATCTGGTATCTAGTCTGAACTTGAAACATTCATCATAAAAATGTTCAAACCTAACTATAGGGTTAAAAGTACCAACCATTTCTTAAATAATACCTACAATAACATTATAATAAAATTTATCAGAAGTTCCATAGTGATTTGTTAATAAAGATTTACACCTCATTTGAAACTCTTGAAATACAATTGTAATCTTCCCTTCTCTTCCTCAATGGTCACTTTAGTTGTTGTGATTTGTTAATAAAGATTTACTTCTCTTCGTATTTGCTTTTCTTTGGATTGGAGGCTTCTCTTCGTACTTGCTTTTATTTGGACTAGAGGCTTCTCTTCGTATTTGATTTCATTTGCTCTAGTGACAAAGACTTCTTATAAAGTCATATGGATGAAATAATGATGTCACATAAAGAATGAGATTGTGTGTTACATGACATATGCTATAATATGTCACGTAACACCAAATGACGTTTTAATGTTCTCTATTAATTTTTTTAACAAAGAATGATGGTAGGGTGTTAAGTGCAGTTAGAACTAAACCATAGGGAGTTAATGGTCCCCCCTAAATCCTCTAGTCCTCTTATCATGTACCAACCCCGTGTCAATCCATCCCAACCATCCATTTATGTGGATCCTTCTATTTTGTATCAACCTTGTGTCAATCCATCTCAACCATCCGTTTATATTGATACAAGGTAAGGGACCAGAAGATCACGTTCCGTTAATAGTAGTGTTTAAAATTCAAGAGCTGACTTGAAAAATATTCGAACCATAGGGGATCTTTTATAGTTAACCCTATCATCTGTTAGTCCCTATTAAAATTTTTAACTTGTTTTTTTGGTAAAGTGGGAGAGTATTTTTTTCTTAAAATTGTTGCCTTTAAACATTAGCAATCAAGAAAAATGGGAAAACTACGGAGGCTGGCTTATAGCTCCGTCAATAACTTTTAAGATTGTACCTAATACAAGTACTAAGCAATATGTTGATCACTTTGAAATGATAATAAAATCTTAAAAGGGTTCAACTAATTTCAAAATCTTAAATTTCTTAAAACAAAATTTTCACATATTAGATGATAAGTTCCTATTATCAAAGATTAGTACTCTAAGTTCTATTTTTCAAGAAAACTACCATCTTCTCCAAATTTAACTTAAAAGTTGGATTTTGACAACTTAGAAATTAACCTTTCGGAAAGATACATAAATTAAATTAAGAAATATTTTTCTTAATTTTTATTTTAAAATTTAAAAATATTTTACCTAGCTTAACTTAAGAACAATAGTATTAAAAAAATTAATAGATCAATATCTTAAAAATTGTAATACAAACTAACAAAGTAGTTTGAAATGTCTCAATATTAGACTTTTACCGAAATACATGTTTACACTTACTTATCAAATTAACTAAGATTAATTTGCGACACTCTATTATAATAGACGATAAAAAATATTAATTCAAGAAGACTCTCCTTAACCTAAAAATATTAACATTTTCATTTTACTGTTCAAATTAACTAAGTTGAATTTACGACACTCCAATATAAATACATAATGAACAATGACAAAGAATAATTCAACATAACCTAGTTGAATTTAAAAATAAAAACCAAGTGGGAACCAAAACTGTAGCAATATGCAAAGTTAGTGAGTTTCATTTTTCTATGTGCTTTAATGTTAAGTTTTGGTTCGATTCCCATAAAATTGTAGGAGTATTAATATAGTGTTAGTTCTTGTTTTGTCTGTTTTGTTGTTTATTGTTATTGCCTTGTGAGTAGCATTGAGATAATTGTTGACTGTATATATTAATAATATAGTTTGAATAAATTCAAAATTAGTAGACCAACTTGATTCAACCAATATTTACAAAATTTAATATGTCATCATTCTTAGTCTATCTACCTTTTATTATTATTATTATTATTATTGCTTCTTTATTGTCAAAGTTAAAAATTTTATTATTAATAAATATTAATCGTTGAAAATTAAAATGTACTTCAATTTATTTGATTTTAAAACTACGGATAGATGTTGTAGCATGATTATAAAATTGATAGTCCAGAGCATATAATGATACGCTAATGTCTTGTAATTATATTTTAATAAGATAATAATTAAAATAAATTCAAGGGTAAAAGACATATATACTTTAAGAAGTTTTGAAAATATCTTTCGATGTTTAAAATTCTGGAAAAAATTTCTTCTAATTTTTATTTTTGAAAAAATACCCTTCTTTTGAACTTTGGTTAAAAAATAACAATGAAATATACATAGTATAAATATTAAACGTAGACTAATCAAATGTCACTAATATAATAGTTTAATTTAACTTTTAAACTCTACTCAAACGAGTTAAAATTTATTTAAATTAATAATTTAAGATAATTATAATAAATTATTATTTTATATCAGATTTAATTATTTTATTTTGAATTTAAAAGTTGGGTTTAATCTTCATATAAATAGTATTTAATTAATCTACTTATAATGTTTATAATACATGTGTTTCGTTTTTATTTGAAATCTAAAAGAAGATTTTTTCTAAAAAAATTAAAAGCTAGAATTAGTTTTTAAGAATTTTAAAGAACAAATTTTTTTAAAAAATTCTGAAAATATAAGAGAGATTTATGCCTTAAATTCAATTTAAATGAGAAAATGTGCTGTTAAAGGTCATGTATTAGTCTGGCCCAGATATAGATTTTAGTTGTGCTTAGGCCCAAGTAAAATTCTAATTTTTTTTTTTGTCTTTTATTCTAACCCTTCGTCTTCATTCATTCGACTATACACAAAGTGATTGCACTGTTAGAGTTCTAAGGTAGGTAAATGGGGAGGAAGAAGGGAGTGGCAGAGTTCGACGAAACGCCGCCGGATGACTTCGATCCGGCGAACCCATACAAGGACCCAGTGGCGATGCTGGAGATGAGGGAGCACTTGGTACGAGAGAAGTGGATCGATATCGAGAAAGCCAAGATCTTGAGGGAGAGGCTGCGCTGGTGCTATCGCATCGAGGGAGTGAACCATCTGCAGAAGTGCCGGCACCTGGTTCAACAGTACCTCGAATCCACTCGAGGCATCGGCTGGGGCAAGGACCATCGTCCTCTATCTCTTCACGGTATTATTATCCCTCTTTTTCTACTACCAAACATAATTGCTTTTAGTAATTCCTCATTCTCTTTTCTTTTCTTTATTAAGGTCCCAAGGTAGATGCAGCAGCTGCTGAATCTGAATAAAATCGATTGCTTCCTTTGCTATTTCCGATAAGGTAGGTTTTGATTGAGTCTTGCAATATTCTATTCATCTTTTATTTGCTTTGGAATATTATCATCTCAAAATGTCGCGACCATCTTGAGCCTACTCGTGCAATTCAAATTTTCAGTTAATTGTTTTGACCTACTTGATCACATAGATTCCCATTTAGGAGAATAAGGATATTAGCTTCTCCACATCTTTGAGGACATGTAAATCAATTCCTATCCTTGTTTTCAATGAAAAGGATGATTCTATGTATTCAATGTCCCTGCAAATATGTAAAACAGGTGATCAATGAAATCATAGTTAGGTGTAAGGCTGGACACAAGTTTGTAGAGAATCTGCTTAGTTCTTTATTACCATATTCGATTTGTAATTGAGCAGATTACATATAGGTAGATAATGGACAGATTTAATGCTCTGTCATCGTAGAGGAAAACAGAGTAGAACAAAGTAAAAGAATGGAACAGTAATGTTGAAAAAGTTTTCTTCTATTTGTAAAGGAATACAAAGATTCAATATATACAAAGAACAAACACAAGGTTCCTGTGCTTTGCTAAGAAAAGAAAAAAAGAAAATCGTTATTTACAACTCATCATGAGAACCATCTAGAATATGTACACCCACAAAATAAAGAATCGCAATCGTAACAACCATGGGAGAAAACGAAAAAAAAGATTGATGTGTAGCAAATAGACGAAGGCTTCATATTTCAACATCCCCTCCTCAAGTTAAGGCCTGGTAACAATTACAAAGGTCTAACTTGGAGATTAGCTTGTTGAACAACGGAGCACTAAGAATCTTCGTGAAAGAGTCTGCCAGTTGCTGAGATGATGAAATCTTTTTCGGCGAAATGAAGCCTACCTTAAACTGTTCCCTGACAACGTGACAATCTATATCCAGATGCTTTGTTCTTTCATGAAAAACTGGATTGGCTGTAATGTGCAACGCAGCCTGATTGTCACAGTGAAGAAGTATAGGAGTAGATGCTGGGATTTGGAAATCTCTCAGGATATATGAGATCCATTGCAATTCACATACTGTCGATGCCATGGACCTGTATTCT
>JAOQMR010000003.1:5869350-5883733 GCA_027563865.1 Erythroxylum pelleterianum
CTTAATAGTTCAGTTAAAAAACAATAGTTTTGTTAATAATTTGTTTGTTTTGGAAAAGTAACAGATTTCATTGATAATACAAAAGGATATGTATAGAAAAATAATGTTCTCATTTTCCAATCTTATTCCATTTGGTCTAGTCTGATGCTCACCTCTTCATATTTGTTGTAAGGTGATCCATAGCTAGTAATATTAGTTGTGTTTGAAGAGTAAACATCTGAAAAAACAAGCTCTTCACTTCTACTTTGTTGTCTAAGAACTCTGCAGTTTTTTTCCTTCCAGAAAAGCCCAACTAATCTTGAGTGCTTTGTAATTAGCATGACATTCCATCTTAATTTTCACCAACCAATTGATCGTTTCCACCCATGTAATTGTAGGTCTATTGATATTCAACAATGCCTCCAACCAACTCCATATTTTTCTTGTAAACCTGCATTTAATCCAAATGTGTCCCGAATTTTTTGGCTTAACATTACCAAGTCACACATCAATGAGTTAATCAGAAATTTGATTTTATCCTCTGTAAGTAATTCACCATTTATTCCCATCCATAATACTAAGGAGCATGTTGATCTTATGTCCATATCCCACACCAATTTTATCTACTTTACTCTTGGTTGTTATTCTTTTTGTTGAAGGAGTTTACAAGCCACTGTATTAAATTGTCCAAATTTGACAACTATCCACCGAACTTCTTCTTGTTCCCTCTGTTGGCATCTTGGTACTTGATTCAATATAATTTCAACACCCCTACAATTGTGGTATGGCCAAGTCTACTTATTGTTGTTGATCAAGCTGCTTACTCGAGTACCAGAGGAAACGAAAAAACTTCAGGTGTTGAAGTTCCATCACTTTATACAGGGGTCCCTTGTAGTGTCAATTAGGGATGGCAACGTGGGCCGACTCGTCAATTTTTTAAAATTTAAAATATAAAACAATGCCTTTTCTTAATTGAACCTAGGCTTAGGTTACCCAAGCTCAAACCGGCCTAAGGTTCAACTATTCTAAGTAAAATAATGTCGTTTTATTTATAAGAGATAGGTCTTGGGTTGATTTGAGTTTAGGTAGGCCCAGTCTAAATAAAAATACTTGAGTCTGAGCTCATAGGCCAACCCATTGCCATCCCTAGTGTCAATTGTTATACCAGAATCGTGTTTTGTTGTCATCTCCAATTTTGTGGAACACCAGGTTTTACATCTACTCTCTTGTGCCTAGAATTTCCCTTAAAGTCCATGACATGTCCTGCTTGTGCTTCATAGTCCAAATGCTGTCATTTTTAATGAATACATTATGTAACCATTTCACTCGGAGGTCCTCCTTTTTGGTGCACATCCACCATAGGTTTGTTGCTACGTATGTCCTATTGATTGCCCTTGCAAAGTGTAATCCTAATCCCCTTTGCTCCCTTGGTTTGCATATGTTGCTCCAACTTATTTTTGCTTTCCTCCTACCTTGATCCGATCTATTAAATAGAAACTCCTGAAGTTTCCTGTCTATTTCCTTTTGTATACTTTTAGTTATTGATAGATGACTGAGTGAGTAGTTGGTAATATTACTAAGCATTTAATGTATAAGTTGGAGCCTAGTTCCATAGCTTAAGAACCTATTACTCCTTGGTTGATTTTCCCATGAATGGACTCTAACAAAGGTTTGAATCAGATGCACTTAGTCTTCTTTGTGATATTGGAGCCCCCGGATACTTGAACGATAATGTTCCTTGCCTCACTCTCATTTCTCTTGCTTTGTACATTTCCTCGTTGTTCGAATTACTTGAAAGATAACATATGCTCTTTATAGGGTTACTCCTTAACCCTGAAATTTCTTGAAACTCCTCCTTGAATTTCAATAATAAGTTTACGGAGTTTCTCTCATACTTGCAAAACACTAAAAGGTCATCTGCAAAAGCGAGGTAGGTTAACTTTATACCTTTGCATCTGTAGTCGAATTGGAATTAAGTTTGTGTTCTTATCATCCTTGCAAGGTGAATAGTCAAGGCCTCCATAAATAACAAAAAAAATAAGGGGAGAGAGAATCCCCTTACTTAAACCCTCTCCTAGCTTTTGTATGTACTGAACCTTGTTGTAAGGTTCATTTGGGTTTTACATGACACATTTTATATGTGATCTTTTGATCAATTTTAGATAAAGAGGGTTAATGTTTTGTATTTAATGCTTATATTGTACAGTTGTTGTTTAATGCCAAACATAATGGTACAACTTTCTTGTCATATGGTTTGTATAGAATGTGTCTTATCCTGAATTAGATATATGCTTCTTCGTATCTTGCTAAACAAGTTATGAAATGAAGAACCCTCATGAATGAGAAGTCATACATGGTTTCGCATAAAAGTTTAAGCCATATTTCCAGAGCTAGGGTTGAGAGATTGATAAAGAAAAGCATTTCTCAATTCTAGATTATGATGATCTGGGAACATGTGCTAACTGTTGGAGGGATAAGTTGACTAATAAGGATATTGAGGTCAACTTATGCTTTTAACTTATCGAGTCTGATACATAAAGATATTGGTAGAACTTATACAGTTGCATCGTGTAATTCTAAATTTATTCTGATATTTGTTGATGATTATTCCCATTATAGTTATGTGTTCTTGCTTAAAGACTAAAGGTTGAGAACTAATTGAGAAAATTCATCAAGATAGTTAGATTTGATCGTGGAGGAGAATATCATGGCAAACATAGGGTTTCAGGACTTTAAAAGGTTTGTTTGCCAGATATTTGGAATAATGACTTAATTCACTATGTTGAGTAGTTCTGAGCAAAAAGGTGTGTTGTCGAAAGGTATAACTACACCCTAAAAGATTTGAAGAAGTCGATGCAGAATAGGGCTATTCTACCTGATTATCTAGAAATTTGAAAACTCAGCCTTGCACACATTCGTGTATGGGGCTGCCCTACTGAGATAGTATAATCTTTATAAAGAAAGATTGTATGCTCGTTCTGCTCATTGCTATTTAGTACGATATCTCAACCATTTTAAAGCTATAGCTTTTACTGTATAGAAGGTGGGACCATAATAGTGGAATCACGAACAACTAAGTTTCTGGAATACGATGTCTATGAAGATGGTGGGCCTTTTGACCCTTCAGATGATAGCAGGTCGGATACTACAGTTATCATGTACCCGCTACTCATACAGTAAGATTCGGTGGATCTAGGTCTTTGTACCGTGCTTGCATAGGAACAGAATTCCATACCTGTATACACTGTGGTTCCTGGGGGTACAAGATCTAATGCAGTTATGTAAATCCACCAAAGTGAGACAACCTACTATCTCATCTGATTACATAGTCTATCAAGTGTACATATATATGATATTAGACATGTTTCGAATCCGGTTATTTTTACAGAAGTTGTTTCTAGACCCAATGCGGATGTGTGGTGGGATGTAATGAATAACGAGATGCAATCCATAAAGCATAGTAAGGTTTGGGAGACAATTGATTTACAGTGGAACTGTAAATACGTTACTTGTAAATGAAGATCATACCTAAAAGATTTCACGATATAGTTCAGCGGTTTATAGGCTCGCTCAGTTGTCTAATGGTTCACTTAGGGAGAAAGGTTGACTTTATGTTACCATTTCTCTCGTATCCTCGTAGGATACATTTTGAGTGATTAAGACAATTGTAGCTCATAATGATATAAAGTCACATCAGATGGTTGTCAAAACTGCTTTCCTAAGACTTTTATGAAGAGTTCTATATGGTACAACCTGAAGGATTTCAAGATCCAAATGGAACTGATATGATTTGCGCATTATGCAGACCAATATATGGTTTACATCAAACTTTCTGAGGTTAGGGGGAGCAAAATTATCTTCATATTATTGCATGTGGATGATATATTGCTCACGTCAAATTACTTGACCATATTGTATAAGGTTAAACAACTTTTGGTCAAGAACTTTGAATGAAGGACCTTGGTTTAACATCTTTTGTCCTAAGTATTCAGATTCACCGGGACAGATCTCAACATTCATCAGGCCTCTCATAGAGTGCATACATTAAGTATGTGTTACAAAGGTTTAATACGGTTAACAGTAAACTTATAGGAGCACTTATCTCTCATTGTGAGAGACAATCTTTAGCACAATATTCAAAGAATAAAGTAAAGAGAGAGGTTATGAGGAATGTTCCATATACTAGTACGGTTGATAGCCAGATGTATGCTTGGCTATGTACTAGGCAGGACATTGCATTGACTGTTTGACTGTTTGGTTAATATCTGGTTAACCCAGGAGTAGACCATTGGAATGCAATCTAACAAGTGTTGAGATAATTAAAGGGAACTAAGGAATGCGGTCTAACACGTGTTGAGATAATTAAAGGGAACTAAGGATTATATGTTGACATAAATAAAAGTCAACAGACTAAATCACGTAGGGAATTCAGATTCAAATTTAGCTATGTGTCCGGATGATCGAAAGTTCACTTAAGGTTATATGTTTTAAGTTTGTAGATGGTACAATGTCATAGAAGAGTGTCAAGTAGACACGACTGACTTCCTCGATCATGTATGCCATGGGGCTACTTCACAGATGGTTTAGGTCATAAACTTGATTTCTAAGTTGGTTGTGGTTGATTCAGTGCCTAGACCCATTTTGTTGTACTATAGTAATCCTTTTACTGTGTCATGAAATAATAATAAAGAATATCACAGGATCTTATCATTTAAAGGTCAATTATTTGGTCATAAAGGTGTTGATACAAAAAGGTGACATTGACGTTTAGAGCATTTAAGGACTAAAGAAATGTTAGTCAATCCTTTAACTAAAGGACTTCACCCACTTGTGTTTGTGACACAAGTATACAGTATGGATATTTTGATGTCCGTAGACACTGTTAGTTAGGAGATCATTATGTTTGCTCCATGTACATTTGTACATTTTAATGTATTATGATGATATGATCGTTCATCAATAAAGATGATCATCGTTTATCCTCAGTAATATGTGTTATCATATATTGTCATAATACATATGAAATTCATAAGATTTGTGTCAATCTTAAGCATTTAAAGGTCATTAGGCCTATATACAGATTGACCTTGAGCCTATGTCATTAAGACATATATAGTTTTATATCGATATCCATAAAGATTGACATGACATAAGGGAATATAAGTTTTTAATCTCATAAAGATTCTTTAATGCAGTTTAACATTTAGTTGGATAATATAAAGGTTTTCTCTACTGTAGTTTAGCATTTGGCGAGAAGAAACAAATTTTCTCTAATGTTGTTTGACATTTGGTGAGAGAAAACAAGATCTCTCTAATTCAGTTTAGAATATGGTGTTTAGCATAAAGTTGGAGAAATCGAGACATACAAACGAAGATAATATAATTTAAATCGTAAAGGTATCATCTTAGTTTGCTACACTCCATTTTCCCATTTATGTTAGTGAGGTATTAAGTATACATGATTGTATTGGATCTGTGTCGCACATAACACATGCATTTGATACTTTTCGGTATCAAAAGTCTTGCAGGATGGAATGATGGATTTTCATTATCTTTGGATCAAATGTTTTGTTTTTAAAACCTAGTCGACTAATTCAGTAGCGTGGCTTAACCGAGTTTTTAAACTGTTTTCAAACTATAGTCAAAAATTGCAATTAAGTCCAAGGGGGAGAATGTTGGACAATTTTGTCCTTTCTCATAAAATTGGACAACTATTAATTGCATTTTTGGGTTTTTAATAACTTATCGGTTAGTTACTTAATTTGATCCAAATAAAAATAATAAAGTGGCCCAATAAATGATCTAAATCAATGAGTTGAAGTCCAGGTAAAAAATGAATCTCAATCAGTGTAGTTCGGGCCCATATTGGGTCTACGATAGGGAAGTCCGATATGAAAGCTATTTATATAAAGGTTAAGGTCTCCTACAGTTGTTCATATCAATCATAAGCATAAGGATTCTTTGACCTGTTAAGAGAACTTACGTTTGAGAAAACTATAGAAAGACCTTACCCACATTCCGGTGAGCAATTCCCATGAAGGCAGCGGTAGATTCGTGCTCATTTCCATTTCGGAAAACTCATATGAAGTTATGGAGACTAAAATTAGGTATTTTTTGCATTTTTTCATTTCTTGCCCTTTCACATTCAATCTGGGATACGCAACTAAGGTACCTTACATATTACATCCAGTACTTAGACATTAACAAACGTAGCAATATTGGAGACAATTGGATTTCCAGTGTTGCAAAGGCTTGTTCATTGTCTATTAAGACACTTAAGCTGTTGGATTGCTGCAAAGTTGGTGATGAGTCAACGTTGTCCATGGGTAGCTTGTTAGAATCTTGAAACCCTTATTATTGATGGTTGCCGAGATATTTCTGACCGGTCTGTTAAATCACTGATAAACATTTACAGATCTTCATATCAGAAATGATCTTTTCCATTTATTATGTATCTCATTTGATTTTATTTTGTGTATCTTATTTATCTTCATGTATCATTTGTTATTATTATCAGATATCAAAATACATGTATAAATACCTATAAAAGCTATTCAACAACACACAATCAATACAATACAATTTCATATTATTTGCTTCTTTCTACTCTTTCAATCACTGGCCTCAGCCTGTAAAAGTAGTTTGAAGAATTTCCGTATGGACCGATGTTCTAATATCTCTGACTTGTCAGTAAGCTGCATCCTCACTGACTGCATGAGCTTGGAGGCTCTTGACATTGGTTGCTGTGAGGAGGTGACAGACGGTGACAGACGGTGCTTGTCAGCATTTAACAATGATGGAAGTTGAATCAAGGATGAAGATTTTGAAGATTAGTAACTGTCCACAGGTTACAGTGACTGCAATACGTATGCATTTGGAGAAATGTGGCTCTTTGGAATACCTTCATGTGAGATCAAGCCCACATGTTACCAAGTCCGGTTTTGACGAGGCTGGATTGCAGTTTCCTGAATGTTGTAAAGTAAATTTCAACGGAAGTTTGAATGAACCAGACATATAACAACATATTGGTTTAAGACCTCATGTTACAGAAGTTAGGATCCCAGAATTTTTTCTATAGAAATTTTGTAAAGATTAAAAACTATCCCTTTAGAAGCCGATTGGGTTGCCAGTATGATTGAGGGCTCATTCTTGTAATCCTCATGTTGTGTATCGATCTCCAAGAGTGATGCTTGACCCATTTTTTATCCTTAAAGACTTTCCTATTTCCTTATATTGAAGATCGTTGTAAGATGTTTTATCTCCTAAAAGTTTGGACCTGCTACAGGAATAAGATCATACATTTTACGCCTTGATCTTCTTTTTCTTGTAGCTTCATACTGATATCAGTTTGTCTTCATCGTGGTGGAATTGTAGAAGTTAATGAAGATATCGTAATCAACCTGTCTTACAAGAGCAGAACTTCAATAAAGCTTAAAAAAACATTAGTAGCATTTTCAATTTTGGTTAGGAGACGCTTCCAACCACAACGTTGGTGATTGTTCATCAGGATTCAAGAATCAATGATGTTCTTCAACTGAAGGGTATCGTTTCAATGATGTGCTCAGAAGTTGTTAGCCTCACCAACTCCTCCAAGATTCCCCCTGAATTTTCTTTGCTGGTTAATCCGTTTCGTTCCTTGGTTCTGTTTACGTGTGATGGTAGCTTTGGTTGGTGACAGAATTTGTTGCATGCAGTGGTTAGCAGTTTTTATGCGCACCATGTGAAGGAATGCTAGTAATAGCCACCTGCCATGGTTAGCTGGTGATGGTATGCATGATCGAGGAAGCTGAACCATTTGAGTTACAAACAAGTCCCTTTTCTTCTTTACTATTCTTTTTCACCGCCCCCATGATACAGTTCCTGCTCTTATAGTTTAATACACTGTGATGAGTAAGTGTGCCATATCTCTTGCAATAGTTTCTGTCGTAACTTTGGAACGCGAATAAATGAAAGCGAAAGCTATTTTATCTATTACATATAAGGAGAAGCCCAGCCCAAGTTATTAAGTTCAACGTTATCCCACAATATCGGCAACCAAATCAGCTTATCCAACTTTGTAATCAGATCATATTAATTATCATATCAAATAGCAGATATTTAGGACTAACCATAGATAATACATTCAAATTCAAATTGTATCTGTAGACTTATATATGTACATCACGCAGATCAAATAGATAACTTTTATTCTCCATATATCATATTTGTTACATGGTATCAGAGCCTCCGACTAACGTCATCTCTTTCTTTTCTCCAAACCTAATGGACACCACTCTTTCCACTGCTTCAGCCACCTCTGAATCCACTATCATCACCCTCAACGCTACTGCACAGGCTCCCTTAAAGCTCAATTCGAGCAACTATTTTGCATGGAAAATGCAGTTCAACGGCTTACTCATAGGCTATGACCTGATGGGCTACATCAATGGCACAAAACCTTGCCCACCCACTACCATAACCACCAACAATATTCCTACCCCAAATCCAGCCTATCCTTTATGGATCCGACAGGATCAGTTGATCCTCAATGCAATCATTGGTGCTTTGTCACCCACTCTTATTCCCTTCATTGGCACTGCCAACACTTCTAAAGAGGCCTGGGATATACTTGCCAAAACGTATGCTCAGGCTTCTCGTGGAAAACAAAACAGGTAAAAGCACAGCTTAAACGACTTACCAAAGGATCGATGTCAATCACGGAGTATATGCAGGCCATCAAAGTGAAGACTGATGAACTGGCTTTTCTGGGCGTTCCGATGGACCCAGAAGACATCACAGACAAGGTTTTTGAAGGCCTAGATGATTCCTACAATGAGGTAAAACGTCAAGTTAATAGTAGAGATTTTACTACTTCTTTTGATGAACTCCATGAACGCCTGATCACTGCTGAAGCAGAAATGCTTTCTTCTCAATTACCTCAAGTTCCAGTAACAGCACACTATGCTCATCGTTCCAATGGTAGGGGACGCGTCTCTAATCACTGGCGTTCACCTAGCCAACAACACCCCTATCGTCCTCCTACCAATCCATTGCAGCACCAACCATATCCCAATTGGTCTTCACACGGATCCAATTGGAATCAGGCAATACCGACTAATCCGAGTGGTTCTCAGTATCAGCCACGTCCTTATCTTGGCAAATGTAAGATTTGTGGGGTTCATGGTCATCCAGCCAAGAAATGTCCATCCTTTCGGATTGTCCCTGTCACTTCTAATCAGTCTTCAGCTCCACCGAGAGCCAACTATGCTGCATCTTCTGCTACTCCTAACCAAGCCCAATGGCTACTTGACTCTGGTGCC
Organism: Erythroxylum pelleterianum; assembly: GCA_027563865.1. NCBI lineage: Eukaryota > Viridiplantae > Streptophyta > Magnoliopsida > Malpighiales > Erythroxylaceae > Erythroxylum > Erythroxylum pelleterianum. The sequence goes on from JAOQMR010000003.1 coordinate 5,878,629, forward strand.
TCACACCATGTTACTACTAATCTGCAGAACCTATCCCTGCACAATCCCTACACAGGAAATGAGGACATCATGATTGGTGATGGCACAGGTCTCCAGATAAGTCACACAGGGAGTGGTACAATCAAAGCCTTAGACAGAACTTTAAAACTTGACAATGTTTTATATGTACCACATATGCAAAAGAATTTGATTTCAGTATATCAATTTTGTGCTTCAAATAATGTGTCTATTGAGTTCTCACCGTTTTCTTTTCGTGTGAAGGAACTGTTGAGCGGGAATCCAATTCTCAGGGGCGCACCTAAAGATGGAGTTTATGCATGGCCAGTTGATTCCCCTCCTATACAAGCCTTCACCGCAACTTCCCCATCTCTTCCCGATTGGCACTCTAGATTAGGGCATCCTGCAAAACCAATAGTTCGTCACATTTTAGATTCCAATAAACTTCAGTTTGTTTCACATTCAACAAGTACTCATTGTAATGCTTGTTTATCAAATAAAAGTCACAAACTGCCATTTTCTCAATCTACCCTAGTCTCTACTCGACCACTAGACATCATCTTCTCTGATGTATGGACATCTCCTACATTTTCTAATGAGGGGTTCAAATATTATGTCATTTTTGTAGATCACTTCACCAAATACACATGGTTATACTGTCTAAAACGGAAATCTGAAGTTCATGACATATTCATTCGATTCAAAGCTATTGTTGAGAAATTCTTTGACACTCCCATAAAAACACTCTACACCGACAATGGTGGTGAATATATTGGCCTATCCTCATACCTTTCCTCCCATGGCATCTCATTTCGCACCTCGCCTCCTCACACCCCTGAACATAATGGCATTTCCGAACGGAAACACAGACACATAGTGGAAACCGGTCTCACCCTCCTCACTCACTCATCTATACCGACATCATATTGGCCCCAAGCTTTCAACACCGCTGTCTATCTAATCAATAGAATGCCAACTCCTACTCTAAACATGTCCAATCCTTACCAATGTCTATTTCACACAACTCCCAATTATTCTAAACTTAGAGTGTTTGGGTGTTTGTGTTATCCATGGCTGAAACCCTATACAGACAACAAATTAGACCATAAATCTCAACCTTGTGTGTTCATGGGATATTCACTGTCTCAAAGTGCCTTCTACTGCTTAGACATGGCAACCTTTAGGATGCATACCTCCCGCCATGTTGTCTTTGTTGAGTCTTCCTTTCCCTTTGCCACACCGAGAACTACTCCTGAACCCACACTCATAGATCACATTTCCACCTGGCTTCCACCCCCTCTTATCATCCATACACCATCACCTAATCCACCACTGCCTATGCCTTCATCTTCATCGGTTGATGTCCCTGACAATGTGGATAACTCACTTATCAGCACTAACACAAATCAAGAAAATGCTGCAGAAAACATTGAGTCAACATCGCTGGTCACGGGACACTCCATGATTACACGTGCCAAGAACAATATTTACAAACCCATACAGAAAATGAGTCTCACGGCTCACCTTTCACAGCCTCAAGATTCAGAACCTACAATAATCACACAAGCATTTAAAGACCCCAAATGGAGAAAAGCATGTTCTGATGAGTTTAATGCCCTTGTGAAAAATGGTACCTGGGAGCTTGTTCCGGCAGATCCCTCGCAAAATCTTGTTGGATGTAAGTGGATTTTTAGAGTCAAACGTTGTTCTGATGGCTCTATTGACAAATATAAAGCTCGTCTGGTTGCCAAGGGCTTTCATCAGCGCCCTGGTATTGACTATGCTGAAACCTTCAGTCCTGTAGTCAAACCTACAACAATTCGCATTGTTTTAAGTATTGCAGTCACAAAAGGATGGGATCTACGACAGCTTGATGTAAATAATGCATTTCTACAAGGCCCTTTATCAGAAAATGTGTTTATGGAACAACCTAAGGGATTTATTGACACTGATCATCCCACACATGTTTGCAAACTTCGAAAGGCCATATATGGTTTGAAGCAGGCACCTCGTGCATGGTACCAAGCCCTAAGGAAATTTTTGCTGCAGACAGGATTTACTAATTCCTATTCGGATGCATCTCTCTTCATTCACAAATCTGACAGAGGTACAATTATTCTTATTGTCTATGTTGATGATATCATTGTCACTGGTGACAATTCCAGCCTTATTGATCACTATGTTCAGCAACTAGCACAAAAATTCTCCATCAAAGACATGGGCACCTTATCCTATTTTCTGGGTATTGAAGTGGTTCGGAATAAGCATGGTCTCCTACTTTCTCAAAGAAAATACATGCTTGACTTACTACATGAGACAAAGATGCAAGAGGTCAAACCAGTAACCACACCAATGGCCAGTAGCCCGACTCTCACCCTTCAATCGGGCACCAAACTTACAAATATTGGAGAGTACAGAAAAATTATTGGGAGTTTGCAATATCTCTTACTTACCCGCCCAGACATTGCGTTTGCAGTGAACAAATTGTCCCAGTTCTGTCATTGTCCGACTACTGACCACTGGCTGGCCGTTAAACGTCTTCTCCGCTATCTTGTCGGCACAGTGGATGAGGGCATTCAACTTTTTGCTGATACTTCTACCACAACTCATGCCGTTGCTGACCACCATCACACTGGTTCTCTTGCAGCGTACTCTGATGCTGATTGGGGTGGTGATAGAGATAATTTTCACTCCACAGGTGCCTTCATCGTTTTTCTTGGTCGGAACCCTATTTCCTGGAGTTCAAAGAAGCAACGATCTGTCGCGAGGTCCTCCACTGAGGCTGAGTACAAATCCGTTGCTAATACGGCCTCGGAGCTTAATTGGATTACCCATCTCCTTGCTGAGCTTCACCTCCAACTTCCATCTCCTCTGGTAATCTACTGTGATAATGTTGGCGCTACTCAACTGAGTTCAAACCCTGTTTTCCACTCCCGCATGAAGCATGTCGCCATTGATTTTCACTTCATTCATGAGCAAGTTCAGTCTGGCTCCCTCCGAGTTGCCCACGTGAACTCCGATGACCAGACCGCAGACACACTCACAAAACCCCTCTCTCGTCTGCCCTATCTTCGTCTAAAGTTCAAGCTTGGACTGCGTCACCGACAGTCAGCTTGAGGGGCCGTATAAGGAGAAGCCCAGCCCAAGTTATTAAGTTCAACGTTATCCCACAATATCGGCAACCAAATCAGCTTATCCAACTTTGTAATCAGATCATATTAATTATCATATCAAATAGCAGATATTTAGGACTAACCATAGATAATACATTCAAATTCAAATTGTATCTGTAGCCTTATATATGTACATCACGCAGATCAAATAGATAACTTTTATTCTCCATATATCATATTTGTTACATTACAATTTATTGGTTTATGCAATTATGCATGAGGCCTAATGCCCCATAAACGAGGGGTAAACATGTGGGATTAGATCTTAAAGCCTTGTCAGCTTTGGATTTCATTGTTCAACTAGCCTGAAGCCGGCTATCATCTTACAGAAAGGGAGCGCGCAAGAAATATCAATGGAAATGAACTTCAAAGTTTAAAGCAGTGTTTCTGAGTATGATGCTATAGAGCTTTCTGTGCTAAAGTCTTTCCATGTCGTTGCAGAAACCCGGATTTATTCATCTATTTTACCTAAAATCTTAACTATGGCCAATTTTTGGTCTGAACTTGCTGATCTTTACTCATTAGCCATCATAAATGACTATAACCTACCTTGTGAGAAATGAACTGAAACAATTGGCATTTGGCAATAGGGAATGGAGCGTACTTCCGAGTTCTGACTTGGGGTCAATGATGAGAAGCGTTTAGACAGGTAATGAATTGAATAAGCAGGATAATTTCACACACTGAAGAATCTGGTTTAGACATGTCCTGAATTGACACAGGTTAGGTTCATCATAATGTTTTAGTAATATTAAACCTCGGTGTCACAGCATTAGTTCTGTCATAAATCTTATCAACAGATCACGCAAAGGTACAGAAAGATCCTTCTTTTTTTGTTTTTCTAATTTCGTACCATTCTGAAGTTGTAGATACGTATAGTGTGGTGAATGAAGTCACTGGCCTGTCATGCACTCAGAGGATAAAAAACTTGAATTACAGCAAATATAGCTAAATGGAACTGCATTTAATCAGTTAGTATCATTAGCTACCATTTGGCCTGTGAGTTAGAAGGATTGATGTTTCAACTTACATGAAATTAGTCAAGTATTAGCTACAAGCATCACCGAATAAGTTCCACAAGTTAGAGCTTGCAGGAAGTCTCACACAAAAGTAAGAATGTCATATGTTAAGGAGTCAAGTTACGCATAGAAGAAGTTGGTTCGTAGACACTGACTTGTGTCCAACACTGTAATGTCATGCAGCCAGTTTATGTGTTTCTTGAACACGTTCTTCTGAAGCGAAGCAATTTCACAGGGAAATGCGGGTATGAAACTGGGAAAATTTGAAACTTGCATATCAAAGTCTGCAGCATCCAATTTTTATGTTTTACTAGGAGTTTGAACGTGAGCTTGTGACAGGGGAGGCAAATAGTACTTTCCATTTGAACCAAGACTTATTAGTTGTTGTTACAGATTGTATGGATAAGATTGTGTGGCTGTTACAATATCTCAAGGCTTGATTATCGGGATTTCATTACCTAATTAATTGTTGATTAGCAAGCATATATATGTGACACTTGTAATCTTCTATTTTTGTTCTCTGATGAGAAAACACAATTTCTGTTCATACTGGCTGTACCTTGTAGTTAATTACCTAGTAATCCTTTTTAGGAAACTCAAAAGTCACACCAATTACTGAAGCGTAAATGAGTGACTACTGAAGAAATAAAGAAGAAGAGAGGACTCTGAACAAGATTATGGCTGGCAGTTAGAAAATGGAGGAGCATATTTGAGGCGTGAAAATTATGTACAATGTCATTAGTCAACTGGCAATATTACCGTATTCTTAAATCTTAGTTACAATTGGCAAAGAGAACAAAAGCCTTCTTTCTAAAACAAATCTGAGTTTTGCTTGCTCATGCTCATCCAAGATTGAGATACTGCTTGCTGAAGACACCTGAGAGCTTTCTGGTAGTTGAGGAAACCCATAAACCAG
>JAOQMR010000003.1:5917472-5932330 GCA_027563865.1 Erythroxylum pelleterianum
TTTAATACACACAAGATTGCAGATTTTTTCATTTCGAAGTGAAAACTAGAGATTAAACCCAAAATCACCTTCTGTTTTGCATTTTCAGAAATAACCCGAGAAAGTAACAGCACAGTCAAGATTTCACAAGCGAAGTAAAATTTAAATGGAGCCAATCTCCAAGCTAGGGTTTTTGTAAACTTGAGACATACTATAGAAGAAAAGACCAGAAAAGAGGATATTAAAGTGAAAGTGAGAGGCAGCAGATGTTGGAAGCTAACTGATCAAAGAAAAAAAGAGGGAAGTGTGACAGAGCAAGCACAAACTAACAGTAAACAACACAGTAGTTTAATTGATATTTTCTTAATTAAATATTATTAATATAGAGATAATGAATTTTGGTGAATTTGTAACGATAATGATATAATATATTTCATTATATTTTAGTTTTAAAATTATTTTAAAAAGTTGAGTTATATTTTATTATTTATTTATTTACGTATTTATTATAATTTTATTTACTATGCTAGTTTTATCTATTTACTTTTTAATTTGTATCATTATTTTATTGTCACATCTACGCGTGAATTTACTGAAAATAAATTTTCTAAGAATAAGGCTATGTATTATCATATTTCTCCGGACCCACTTTATTGGGAGGCTTTTGGTACAATGAATTACTATATCAATTTTATTTTTATTTTTTAAAAATTTCAAAATTATTTTGCAATTGACAATCGGGTCTCGGGCCGGAGGCCCCTGCCTGAGCCCAATTATTAAATAAGTACAGAAAGCCCAATCTTGTTTTAATTTGAACAAAACTGCCTAAAACCCCATTTCGTACGACAGTGTCCTAAAGCCCCATCTCTCAACAGAAGCAGTACAAGAGAAACAGAGAAACCAAGTAAAGAGATGGGGTGGTGGTGTAGTAGTTGTAGTTGTACTCCTGTTGCTCCAACTTCCCTGCTTCATTTTACTCATTTGAAGACTCGCCCTTCTCTGGTTTGTTGCTTTCACTGCTTTATCTTAACCAACTAATGTTTCTGCTCTTTTGCTTTCTTTGGAACTGTTCTGTCTTACTTTACCATTCGGTTCTGTTAAATGCTTGGATTGCCGAATTAGGAAAGAAGTAACAGATGGGAAAAAGTAGAAAGATATTTGCTTTTGCTTATTTATAAGTCCACTGTTGTTGTTATGTTTCGATTTTTAATTTTCAAAAAAAAAAAGTTTCGATTTTCTTTTACTTCATTTGAGTTTCGGTGACCTTGGAACGTGCAAAGACACATTTGTTTGAATATGCATCAAAAAGGTGACTCCATTCTGAAAATTGCTCATTTGGGTCTCTTTCTATAAGCATAAGCAGCAGAAGAGGCTGTTGGATAGGAGCCAAAGAGCTTCAAAATTTGTTGCCTACTATGGCTTGAAGACACCTCCCTACAAACTCGTAAGTGGTGATCTCTTTTTCTCCTTATGATTCTCTGAATTGCTTCGATTAAGCAGTCTTTTTGAATCATAATAGTAACTTCTGAAGGAAACATCTTTAGTTATCGGTGAAAATGGGGTGGAGAAGGTGTCTTCCATCTTGGTTAACTTCTTTAACGAGAAATTTTTGTTAGGATTAGCTAAAATTGTCATTCTATGTTTACCATTAAGAAAATATGTTTGTTGAATATGAAAATAAAAGTTATTTGTTTCGTACACTAAAATTTTAACTGATTTGCTGTCTTCAGTATGTTGAATATACTTAATTTTGTTTGATATCTATGTTGAATAGACTTAATTTTGTTTGATATCTTAGGATGCTTTAGAGCCATATATGAGTCAGAATACAATACAGAAGCACTGGGGAGAACATCATCGTCAGTATTTGGAAGGTTTGAATACAGCGCTAGGGAAAAATGACATCTTATATGGGTATACCATGGATGAACTTGTCAAAGCTACATATAACAATGGAAGCCCCTTCCCTGAGTTCAACAATGCTGCTCAGGTATACTATTTATATGGTCTATGGATCAATTGCATTCTCACACAGATTTATTGGTTCTCTAACTGAAGCGTAATTGTATCTTTTGGGTGGTCTTGCTCGTATCAAGTCTCTTATGTTCAAATTATTTGCAAGATTCTTAGTCCAGAAGAACTTCTACGAATGAATATATGAAAACCAATATCTGAATTATATTGCAGGTCTGGAATCATGATTTCTTTTGGGAATCCATGCAACCAGGAGGAGGGGGTATGCCTCAACTTGGTGTTCTTCAGCAGATTGAAAAGGATTTTGGTTCATTTACCAATTTCAAAGACAAATTTATAGAAGCAGCCCTTGCACTGTTTGGTTCTGGATGGGTTTGGCTTGTTTGTAAGTCTTTCCCATCTCCTTTTGAAATTTCAGTTGGACCAGTTCTTGTCATTTCGGTAGAGGCATAGTAAATTTATTTATCAGGAAAGGGAAGCAAGGGTGTCTGGTCAGTTCTAGGCTTCATTTGCAAAATCAGATTTCATAGTGAGGTCTATCTGTTGGGATGATGTGTCAATTTGCATCCCATTCCTCTCCTTTCTAACTCACTCCAGAATTATTTGGCTAAGGCTACTTTTTGGTAAATTCATGCATCATTCATTTGTAAAACACATGTTCATACATATTTGCATCATTAGATGTTTCCTTTTTGGTTCTGGCTTAAAAGTTGAATCAGGAATTTCAACCCTAGCTCTAATGTACACTGAAATGACACACTGATTGGATATGTGATGCATCTGAGTCTCATGTCGACTGCCAATTGCAATGAGATATTCCAGCAAACCTCTTTTCCTTTGCTGGGGCCAAACCTTTCGTTTAGTTTGTTATAACATGCTCAAGTTCTGCTGAATTTTTTATTCTTTTCCTTTTTACCTGTTCTTGTTTATATTTTGGGTTTTTTCAAATTTCCCTGTTGTTGGGAACCATTGACTGGTAACCGTTTCTTGTTTTCTGACAAGAAGATAAGAAACATGGAAGGTAGATGTATGTAATAGTGAAGGTTAAAGCGAGTGCTAAGAGGGGAAAAGCTTTTCTTACTGATGTTATGATCTGTGATGTTTTAGCAATGTACTCTTGAATAACTGGTAATTTATTGTTTCATTATTTGCAGTGAAGAGACAAGAGAGACGACTCGAAGTGGTGAAAACATCAAATGCTGTTACTCCCCTAGTGTGGGATGACATTGTATGTCAATCTTGATAGCTTATATGCCCGATTCTCTTAAACATCGTACTAATTTATTCTTGTTTTGCAGCCTATCATCAGTTTAGACATGTGGGAGGTAAGTCCACACACTCTCCCTCTCTCGGACATGGGATTCAATGACTCTGGTTTCTTGCTTTTGACTTATTCATGATCTCTTTATTCTTGCATGGCAGCATGCTTATTATTTGGATTATAAGGTTAGAAATCATCGCTCTCTGTTCATTCAATACTGAGAATTCTTTTCTTCTTACTGATCCCTGCATGGCACCTCTAATCAGAATGACAGAGAAAAGTACGTAAACACATTTATGAACCATCTTGTGTCTTGGAACGCGGCAATGTCACGAATGGGTCGAGCAGAGGCCTTTGTGAACTTGGGTGAACCGAAAATTCCTGTTGCCTGATAATTTGACCCCGGAGATGAATGTTTCCATGATAGCAAACTTCCAAGTAGTCAGACAAGCAAACTAGACGAACCATTCAAGGCCATAGATACAGTAACATTGGAGTAAAACATCCAGTCCTCTCCTGTTCATCCACTCTGTTATTCAGTTCCTCCTTTTTCATTTTCTCTCATGTGCATGTTATGCAACAGATTGTTGGTCTTTGTTTGTGGTTATCCAGATTGAATTTCATTAATGAGAAGAGGGATTCAAGTCAACACAATCTGCATTCAGAAAAAGAGAAAAAAGAGAGGCTTCTGTTTCTGTGGTCAATCACCTCTCACTCCCTTCATAGTACATTGGCGTTAGTACACATTAGTATGCAGCTGCTAGTGAATACGAAGAAGAGGTGGATTCATCTACTTAGGTTGCAATCTTGGGAATGGTATAATTTGTGAGAAGTGAGAGAAGCTGTATTTTGTACCTAATCAATTCACAGCTGACAATAAATGAAAACAACAAAGAAGTACATTGTGGTTCAGATTCTTCTTTTGGCATCACTTTTGTAGGAATATAGTGTGAGTGCAACTTTTGATTTCAGAAATATGGTGTAACTTTTCATTGTAGCACATGGCTTGTGCTTCAAACCTGTTATGGTGATTCTGTATCAGCTTTATTTATATAATCTGGTTTTAAGTTCAATATAATTAATATTAAGGTGAGGGATTGAAAAAAAATATATGTTATGGTCAAATTTCTAAATTTAAAGAAATCATGGTTCCTAACTAATTTTGTATTATGAATTTCATTGTAAAGTTGTTTGTAATTTGGTGATTTATATAAATCGATTAGTAATTTATGATATGATTTAAATAAAATATTTTTATTAAAAATATTGAAAATAGGTATAGTTTAAGAACAAACAAATTTTGTAAATTTTAAAAATCAATTCATATGATGTGAAATAATTAAAAATATAAAATAACAATTACTGAAAAGTTTAAAGTTTAAAAGATTTAATCGATATTAAATTGTCCAAAATTAGTTAAAAATGAATAAAATTAAAGAATTTGAAATGTGATTGTATTTAATTAAATAATTTAAAGTTTAATTAACAAAGAAATTTTTAAATAAAAATTAATTAAATTATTTTAATTTAAAAATTTTATTAATTTATAAATTAATCGATTAATTAATAAACTAATTAATTGAAATTGAAAATTAAAAAAAAAGTTAACATAGATAAGCTTTTTTTTAATAAAAAAAACATAGATAAGCTTTTACCTAAACAATTTTTTCTGTCTTTAATATGTTTTAAAGAGTACGAGATTGGAAAAAGAAAAACAAAAAGTTCTGCACTTTAGCCTTTAGGTCTCGCTCTTTGTCTTCAGGGTTCTTTCTTTCTCTTAAGCGAATCTATTCGGTGTTTTGTGCAAGACTCAGTGCTGGAAAACAGCTAATGTGGTTCTGTTGAACTCGACGCCATTTCTCCTCTAAACTATCTTCGGACTACCAACTTTTAATCTATTTATTCTGTCCCCTTTCTAGTTTCTTAGTTGAATTGGTTCTTTTTGGATTATAATGGCGACAAAGGCTTCGAGTAGGAGATTGCTGAGAGGCTTATTGGTCGGCAAAAGGACAGTAATCTCCACCTCTCCTACCCCTTTTCGGTTCTTCAGATATTCTTCTTCCTCCGTTCCAAAAGCTGCTTCTAAAATACCCCACTTCTCCAAGAAAGTACTCTTTCTCTCTTTGTTTTCTATTCTTATTTCTTGTACAAACACACACTTGTATATAGCATCATGGGTTCCATGCAAAATCTCGTCTTTCTTACTATTTCATGGACTGTGTTCGGCTCATATAGTTATTAATGATTCCAAAATGCCTATATTCTCACGCACCTACTAAAGTTTTATTAACGTGACATTGTTCTATTCGTTTTCGTAATGCTTCTCTCTTACTACATATATTTTCTTGATTCTTGGAGTTATTGAAACACAGGCTCCCGTTTTCTTGCAATTTTAGTTGTTTAACGTACCTAAAACTTTTACGGGATTGTTGGTCCTTACATAATTACAGTTTATGTTAATACCATTGTCTATTTAATGTAATATGGCTTCAATTTAAATTATTCGCGGGCGAATGTTCTTGTCTGATTCTGACATTTTAGGCCGTGTTGTTTCAGCTGCAAGGGAGGTTGTTAACTGGAGCAACTATAGGATTGGTTATAGCTGGGGGAGCTTATGTCAGTACAGTGGATGAAGCTACATTCTGGTATGCCTTCTTAAGTTTATCAATGTTGGCATTTAAGTACATTTTCTTGTTCATTACAATAGCGTTTCAGTTGTTAACATACCAGCTACAAGCAAGAATTTAAGTGACGATGACCTCTTCTTTCCAACACAATCTTGTGGACCCTTATCATTGCACTAATGTCTCGTAGCTGATAATTCTGGTGATCGTATATGTAATATCATTCTCCTCACAATAAAAAAAATAAAAAAAAACTTTTGGAATACTGTCCTTTCCTGCGTTCACTTGAGGATGCAAAATTGTATCAGAGCATATGCTACTTCTGTTTTCATTAGACTTATCCTTTGCTTGGATAAGTTTAAAACAATCAAGACTGTCTTATGCTTCAATAGGAGTTGAGTCCAACTTAAAATTTAACCTTTGATAAATTCTGTCCACAAATACGGACTCATTCTGCATAGGCTATTTGTTGCAGTGGTTGGCTATTCAATGCCACAAAGCTTGTGAATCCATTTTTTGCCCTTCTAGATGCTGAGGTTGCTCACAGACTTGCCGTCTCTGCTGCTGCTCGTGGCTGGGTTCCAAGGGAAAAGAGGCCTGATCCATCTAATTTAGAGCTGGAAGTTTGGGGAAGGAAGTTCTCCAATCCTGTAGGTCTTGCTGCTGGCTTCGATAAAAATGCTGAGGCTGTTGAAGGCTTACTTGGGCTGGGTTTTGGTTTTGTAGAGGTAGGCTCTGTCACCCCTGTTCCACAAGAGGGTAACCCAAAGCCACGTATCTTCAGATTGCGCCAGGAAGGGTGAGAAAATGGTCTTCGTTATTGTAACCTTAAGTGCTTGTGGTTGTGAAAGTGATTAGGTTTTCCTAGTTTGGACTCTAGAATGATGTTTTGAAACTAAGTTGTTACTTGTTTATGGTGGCCAGAGCAATCATCAATCGCTGTGGATTTAATAGTGAAGGCATAGTAGTTGTTGCAAAGAGATTGGGTGCTCAACATGGGAAAAGAAAGTTGGAAACATCAACCAGTTCATCTTTCTCTAATGATGATGCTGATCATGGAGGAAAAGCTGGTCCTGGCATCCTTGGGGTAAACCTTGGAAAGAACAAGACAAGTGAAGATGCTGTTGGCGATTATGTACAAGGGGTTCATTCACTATCCCAGTATGCTGATTACTTGGTAAACGTTTACTCTCTAAACTTCCTATTTCCTTCTTAGATATATATTTTAATTTCTGGAATTTTCTTAGTCCGAAGAAGTTATCGCAACTAGTTCTCTACCACTCAACTATTTGGCCAAGCTATTGTGAGAGTTTAACATGGAGTAACAGCATTTACTAGAAGGTGGAGTGGAAATTGTTAAGCTTTAGCATGGAAACTAGTTATTGCTAACTGTTGGTCGATCAACATAGTTATTGCAACTCGTGAAGCTGTTGTGTATATATGATGACGAAGGTTTTCATAATCAAGCCTTTAAGCAATTTATCGTATGCACCTACTAGTTTTATTGGTGAATGAACATAGATATATTGAATAAGTAGTAAAGCCTCCATCGATATTATTATTGTTGTTCCCCTAATTCATTGTAAATTAATAAAATTTCCAATTCCTTGGGAATATAAACAAGGAAAGAGATATACTAGAAATATCTTGAATGGTTTTCTTCTTCTACTTTTATCCTTCATTTTTAAAACGGGGCCATGGTATTACAATATGATATTCCTGGTAGTTTGGTGAAGGGTTGTATACTCAATCAACCTCTGATTAACTGCTCCGAGCTCATGATTTCTATGCATTTGTTCATTGATAATTAATTTGCTATTAATATATAAAAGTTATCACAACTGGGAAATTAGTATGGCTATTACAACTCCTTGAGCTCTTGTATTTGTGAACAATTCTTATGCTCAAGTCCTAACTAATTAATTATTTGAAGATCATATGAGCTTATTACTTTTAAGCATTTGATCATTGATGATGAGTTGGCATAGGTACCCAAGGTGCCTAAGTTTAACAAGATAACATATGCAACTGAAAATTTTCAGTATTAAACAGGTTTAAGATGCAAAAAGTTATTGTCTAATACCTTCTTCTATTTTCTCTTTCAAAGTTTTCTCATCAAAGAATAAATTAATTGAGGGCATAGTTTTTTTTTGGGCATTAACTTGAAATATGTTAAGAAATTAATTCAATTTCAATAACTTGGTTCCAGGTTATCAATGTTTCATCTCCTAATACTCCAGGACTGCGTATGCTTCAAGGGAGAAAGCAATTGAAGGATCTTGTTAAGAAGGTGCAAAAGTTTTATATATGAACAGATGCAGTGGCTTCTTTCTTTTTCTATCATCCCATTATATACAAAATTGAGGTTCTCTTGTTTTGGTTTTTGTCAAGGTTCAAGCTGCCCGGGATGAAATGCAATGGGGTGAAGACAGTCCACCTCCATTGCTTGTTAAGATTGCACCTGACTTGTCAAAGGAAGACCTAGAAGACATTGCGGCAGTATGTTAAATGTTCTTATCATCTGATTCTCTTATCCACTTTCATGTTAGTACCTGATATTTCTTTCTCTACTGTGATTATAGGTAGCTCTTGCTCTTCGTTTGGATGGACTGGTACATATTCTTTGATCAATAGTTCTTTTCTTCAGTCTGTTTTCTCTAAGTTTCAGTTATTTTTGTATGTGTACTGCTTTTGGCATTTTTCATATGCTAGCCACCTTAGTTGATGCTTTAGTAATTTAAGAATGCCAAAATATTGCACTTCTTCAAGGAGCCAAGCATTTATATTCACTGGTAGCTTTTTATGGGATACTATCAAACCCACGGCAAATGGTAAAAAGAGATAATCCTCCAGCCTTCTGCCTGGTGGTCCTTGTGCATCTTGTTAATATGCACGCTAGATTGATGAAGGCAATTGCATTAAAATTCAGTGCAGATCAAGAAGCCAAGTATCAGTGTACATTCAATTACTTGTGCTGCTCCTGCCCAATATGTCCTATGCATTCCTTAACCATTACAATCCTATGCAGCCTTAACTATTAGGATTCTTCTAGATGTTAATTATAAAGTGACTTTTTGAGATTACTTTTCTATTATCAAATTAGAACCCCAGAATTTCTCTGTGATAAAAAAAATTCTTAAAAATGTCTAATGCTGCTATTAGGGTCCTGTAGACTGATGAACTTATGATTGTGGATCGAACGTTATTGTTCTTTTATGCAAATCATTTTTACTTAGGTTCAATAGTCAATGCTGAATATGGTTCAAGTGATTCTGGTTTTACTTTTCTGTTTTGGCTTTTTCGATAGATTATATCAAATACCACAGTATCAAGGCCAGATCCTGTTAAGAAAAATCCAGTCGCTGAAGAAGCTGGTGGCTTAAGTGGGAAACCTCTCTTCGATTTGTCTACAAACATCTTAAAAGAGATGTATATCTTGACAAGGGTATGTTGCATTTGTTGTGGTATTTAAATAGTTCAACTTGTCAATACTTGTAGGTTCTCATCATGATGCAGAAATCTTTTATTGCTACATCGTAAAGCAAGTCAGTACAACTGGTTTAAGCTAAAGTTTGAAAACTTTTCTGCTGTGTTTGTATCTTTTTTTTTTTCATAGTTAAAATTATTTCTATATCTTAGCATGCCTTCCCTTTGGATATTGTTCAACTTTGTATATATCCTTGTCCGTATATATGTTGATATTTATACTGCTTTACATATTTTTTCGTTCAACATGCTTGCTTATGTCACCATTGTGAACATTTTATTTTAAGTGAATAAACTTTTGAAAGTTAAGATATAGATATCTTGTAGGTGCATTATTTTTGTTAAGTTTGTGATTTGTTCCTTTTCTTTCTTCATCATTTTCTTTGCGCATCATGCAGGGAAAGATTCCATTAGTAGGCTGTGGAGGAGTGAGCAGGTAAATTGTATAGAATTACCCTTCCTTATTATCTTCATCTGGATCACTGCAGGTTATTGTTCTTTCTCTATAGATTCTTTAGTTTTAAGTCTTAACTTCTATTGTTTGCCATTGATTCAGTGGAGAGGAAGCATACAAAAAAATTCGAGCGGGGGCAACTCTTATTCAACTTTACACAGCATTTGCCTATGGTGGGCCTGCCCTCGTCCCTCAGATAAAGGTACTGTTCTAATATGCCTATGAATATGATAGAAAATTGAAACTTAATTTGAAATGTGGATGTCTTGCATAAAAATACTGCTACTGACATAGTTTGGCTATGGTATTGTAGAATTAATTTCTCACCGAATGGGTCATAAATTTTTTTCTAATCTCATTTATAAGCAGTTTGCAGTGAGGACCTTTTATGTTGAAATGAAGGATAATTAGAAGAAATTGCAACTACAGAGAAGATTTAGAAAGGATTTTCAGGACTTATGTTAAGTTCACAAATAATAGTATCTTGAATCCTATCCTCTTTCCTTTGTCCTCTTGGGTCTTTAAGGATCCATTTGATCAAAATAGCTACAATGAACAAGGCTAGTTCTTGTCAAAACTCTGCCTACCTGGCCTTAGGATTCATATCTGGTTAATAAGGAGAACCTCCCTGTCACTGCTAAGCCACCCCCTTTTTGTCAAGAACTTGTGGAGGATATGGAATTCTGAAAATTCCTCTTTCTCAAAAGAAAAATCCATCCAAGCCACTGATACAGAGTTCTGGCAATAAGGTGATCATATTGGACTAGATAAAAGATGGATATATTACTGAAACAAACTTGAGGTAATCTTTTTGTTGAATCTATATCCATAGTGTTGTGTTTAATTTATTAAGAACCCAAGAACGTCCGTGTTAAAATATATACAACAGTCCTGATGTAATGCATCAATACACTATAATGGTCCTTGATTGACTCTTGAGGTTACTGTTTTATAGTCCAGAGCATTTTTTTTCACCTGAAAAACCATCTTTGTTTCATTTTGTGTAGGCTGAACTCTCTGAATGCTTAGAAAGGGATGGTTTCAAGTCCATCATTGAAGCAGTCGGTGCAGACTATAGATAGTGATACCTGCATTTTGTTTCATTCCTCCTGAGTGCATTTGTACACCAGATGAAAGGTTCTGCAGCTGTAGAATTTTTCCTATCTATTGATTGGTGTCCATACGTTACTTGGATACTTTTTTTTTTCTTGGTCTATCCACCACGAAATGTTTAAGGATTTTGGTAGAGTTAGGGATGTTTTACCCGGTAAAGTAATTAGGGGACATTTTTTTGAAATGAGTTAGCAGGATAAGATATCAACTATCGTTATTCTTGCTGTTTGGCAATCCTCTCATTTAATCACAATTATTCTTACACTATTTATTCGATGTGTGAATCAGTATAGAAATATCATGCTGGTTTCCTATTGTTTCACCATTGGACCCCTTGTCATAAGCTTTCTGTTTTCGAAACACCACTTGTTCAGTGATTGGGAGTCTGTTAACAGGCTCGTTGATTCTGCCCGCAAGAACCAGATTCAATGTTCATCTCTAAAGTTTGTATTTGACACTGTTTGCATTTGACTCTTTGACTCTACTTGCATCAGATCCAGTACGATAAAAACATATTCAATTTGCTCTTTTAAAAATCACCATCTCATTGGTAATCCGCCATCAGACCATACTCAGTAAGAAATGGATACATCATAATGCTTGATCATTGTTACAAATTAGAAAATTTATTGATCTTCACCTTTTCATTGTGGTGATCTTCATCTATCTTTGTGTCGATCGATGTTATCTTTTTGGAATACATTCCTTTCTTTCCTACTTCAATTTCTATAAGTTGGATGATGATCTATTGGTTGTAAGATCACAGATTAGGCCATTAATGTTACTTCTACATATGATACTCATATACAACCATCATTACTATATATTCGCCTAATCTACTCTAGAAGACAAGATCATCCTGATATAAATTCAATATCCGTTCCTTCTTTAACATCAAATTCAACGTCTAATGGTCTTGGTTTTTCAGTTGCTCTTTGTGAAGGTAAACATCAATGCACTTTTCCTATTTCTTCTTTTGTCTCTTACGTTGACTTGTCTTCCTCTTCTTATTCTTTTGTTACCTCACTTGATTTTTACTCTCTGCCAAAAACTGTTTATGAAACTTTAGCTCATCCTGGATGGTATCATGTTATGACAAAAAGAGATAAATGCTTTAGATGCTAATGATACGTGATATTTAATGAACTCACTTATAGGAAAGAAGGCTATTATATATAAATGGAAGCTACTAGGATTGACCCTTACATTAGTTAGACATCAAGAATGCTTTCTCACATGGTAGCCTTTAAAAGAAGTGTATATGGAGCAACCACTTGAGTTTCACATTTGGTATCATTCTTCTTATTGTATATTTGGATGGTATTGTCATTATTGGAAGTAATATTTTGAGCATTTCATCTTTGAAGTCCTTCCTTCATAGTTAGCTTCACACAAAAATTTTGGGAGTTTTGAAGTATGCTTTGAGAGTAAAGATGACAAGAAGAAAAAACATCTTTTTGTCTTAAAACAAGTATGTCCTTGATCTATTAGCTGACACTGAAAAGTTGAAAAGAGTCATACAATGCTCTATTAGTCCCTAATTTACGACTTACTAAAGATGGTGGATTGTTTGAAGACCCTGAGAAATATAGGAGATTGGTTGGAAGATTGAACGATCTTACATTAACTCACCTTGATATTGCTTATAAGTCAATTTATGTCTTCTCTAACTTTACTGCCTTAGAACATATCTTATGTTACTTAAGAGAGAGTTCTTGGTTGAGAGATACTCTGTAAAAGTCATGGACATATTCATTGAGTGCTTTTCGGATGCTGACTGGGGTTCTAAGATTGACTTAAAATCTACTACTAGTTACTATGTCTTTGTTGGAAGAAATTTGATCTCATGGAATAGTAAGAAAACCAATTACAGAACAGGTCAAATTGAAAAGCCTAATTACGTCCTCATAACTCTTGGAGGGTGCTTTCCCTTTCAATTTAATAAAAGTTAAATTGACAGAAAAGATTATATGAACATCAGAAGTCTAGTAGATTTGTTACTTTCTCTTTCAGAATTCAATCTTATATAGTATCTGGGAAGGACCTGTGAACAAAGAACAATGTCTTGGGTGTGTATGTATTATATATTTACTGTTCTATTCTCTGTCAGTTGTTTCACCCTGAAATGCTTTTTTATGCCTGGTTTAGATTCAGGATAATGTTAGTTCTGAATATAGATTATGAACAATTCAATATACCTGGTCCAAGCAATGAACACAGGTATGAATGTGGTTCGGTTGCTTATGCAGGCTGGTACAACTCAAAAACACTTGCCAACGAAGTATGCCAAATTAGTTTCTTAGTCTGATCGCTTCCTTTTGTTTATTGTTTCTGTTTTGACTTATACTAGTTCTTCGGATTTGTAAAGGCAGCGTTAAGAATGGAGAATCAAACAGGTGCTGGTCTGGTCAATCAACTTAGGAAATATGTAATAAAATTTCTAATGATAGATTAGTATTAAAGCTTCTATCTTCACAGAAACCAAAGTGCAAAACTTGTGGATCAAGGTCTGAAATTTGACTACCAGTTGTCCTTTACGTTGCCTGTCGTTTTCCATTGATCTGCCCATTTAAAAGTCAGGAAGGTCCAAAGAAATTGCATGGAAATTGTTGAAATGAAGAAATAATTTATTTAAATTATGTAATTTGTAATATATACTACAGGATTCAACAGAGCACTTCAACATTCTCACTTCATTTCCATTACCAGCAAGAAAGATGTCATTACCAATGTTTACATACCACATTGTTCTCTCCCTCCCTCTAGCATTAATCCTTTGGCATTGCCAGAAAGAATCAGCACTTTCTCTTGTCTCCTCTGCCAATTGTCCCAAAGATCAGAGCTTTGCCTTGCTTGGGCTTAAGAACTCATTTTCTTTTGCCAAGGATGCTTCTTTGGATTGCAGAGGATCGTATCCCAAGATGGTTTCCTGGAAAAATGGCACAGATTGTTGCTCATGGGAAGGTATCATTTGTGACCCCATCAGTGGCCAAGTTATTGAAGTTGATCTCAGTTGCAGCTGGATTCAAGGACCAATCCCTTCTAACAGCAGCCTTTTTCACCTCCCACGCCTCCAAAGACTCAACCTTGCTTTCAATTATTTCAACCACACCAAGATGCCATCTAAGTTTGGTTGGTTAACAGGTTTGACTCATCTAAACCTGTCTAATACATGGTTTTCTGGTCCAGTTGCATCTGAGATCTCTTACTTGTCTAAACTGATTTCTCTCGACCTCTCACTAAACAATGGGTTGATACTTGAAGCTCCTGATTTCAGCAGACTAGTTCACAACCTAACTAATCTTGTTGAGCTTTATCTTGACTATATTGACATGTCCACTATTGCACCCAGTTCTTTAGTGAACCTTTCTTCTTCCATACAGTCGTTGAGTCTTGACCTCTGTCAACTGAGAGGAAATTTTCCAGAGAAATTGTTTCACCAACCCAATCTTCAGCTGCTCAGTTTATCAGTAAACAGTGCGTTGCAAGGTTCTTTACCACAGTCAAACTGGAGCAGTCCCCTTATGTTCTTGCAACTCGGTGGCACAAAGTTCTCAGGAGAGTTGCCCGATTCAATTGGCAATCTCAAGTCTCTGATG
This sequence comes from Erythroxylum pelleterianum, assembly GCA_027563865.1. Classification (NCBI taxonomy): domain Eukaryota; kingdom Viridiplantae; phylum Streptophyta; class Magnoliopsida; order Malpighiales; family Erythroxylaceae; genus Erythroxylum; species Erythroxylum pelleterianum. The sequence continues at coordinate 5,931,963 of JAOQMR010000003.1, forward strand.
ATATTGGATTTTTATAACTGCAATTTCAGGGGATCAATTCCTGCTTCACTTGGGAACCTTGATCAACTCACTGAACTAAACCTTGCAGAAAACAACATGACTGGTATGATTCCAGATGTTTTTGGTAATATTGGCAACTTATTCCGTCTTGCTTTCACCAATAATAATTTCACTGGTCAACTTCCTTCATCAATCTTCAGCCTCAGAAAACTTTCTCGTTTTGATCCCTCACAAAATAAACTGGAGGGTGGCCTTCCAGAAGAGATATGTACTCTTTCTAATCTCACCTACCTCGACTTATCATACAACTCCTTTAGTGGCAAGATACCATCTTGTTTGTTCTCTCTCCCAACTTTATCGACACTTTA
>JAOQMR010000003.1:5937305-5947534 GCA_027563865.1 Erythroxylum pelleterianum
TGGACAGATTTCTTACCTGAGCAAGGACATCTTGTCCGAAGAAGCCATTTTGTTGCAGACATTCTTTTCTTGTCATGATCCCCTGGAGAAGGATTTCGCATGGACACTGCAATAGCGCCTGGTGGATTAGACAACAACCCCGTCTGGCTGTTCCAACTAGCCTCCGAGGAAGCTGTTGGAGTGGCGTGAAAGGATCGAGCTCTGTAGTTCCGACCATATCCATCAACTGACGATGAAGCAGAGGAAAACCTTGGGACTGAAGAATAATCACAGCTCTCAGAAATGCGTCCAAGATTAACATGATGGACATGAACTGGAGATACCCTTTTGATTGATCTGGGGTCACCAGCACTACCACTTTCGTTGAAGTACTTCTGCGCATCAAAGATGCTTATCTCTGAATCATCAGCTTGGTTGTTGAGCTCTTCAGGTTTGAGATAAGCAGAGAAAGATGCGTCACTGACAGTAGTATTCTTTGGAAAGGGGATGTAAGTAGGGGAAGGTTCAACTCTATCAAACAAGATCGGCTTCTGATGAGATAACCCCCCAGCTATAGTTTTCATTTTCATCACTGTCGATCTTTCCATCTCTTTTTGCGTATAGAGAAAGAAGTTATGAGTTGCGTGCTTCTGAAATCCCTCGAGTAGATGTATATATGTAGAACAGTTTTGTCCTAAAATCCATGAATGCTTATGATAGCTGTAAAAAGTTACGAGCTTAGTTGAGGAATTTGACTGTCGTAAGCTTTCCTTCTAACGTGATTAGCTTGGTTTTAGGACAAAAGGCCAGCCCATCTAGCACCAACCATGGGCATAAAATGTCTAGAAACAAAAGCATGTCATGTTAGTACGAAAGTATTGGTCTACCCTACATGCACAAGTTCCCAGATCAATCAACAGACTTTCGAGATGGGTATGGCCACAAGGTGAAGGAGGGCCTTTCTAATTCTAGCTATACGTTTTACAACTTACAAGAATGTGCTTGCTGCTCAATCAAAACCTTCTTCTTCCACACACGGACCCCAGTTGTGTCCACGTTCACATTCCTATCCTACTGTTTTCTATTGTCACTTCCGATGTTGCCTCCCCAGCGACAACGAAATCGCCACCAAGTGATAGAGTGGCCACATGATCCGGGCCAAATCAATCAGATCTATTTCATATAGAGTTATTCCAGTTTTGGAGTCTAAGAAGTATAGGCATAGGGATAGGCATATGCATTTGTGTAAAGAAGTTACAGAAGTTGATCAATAAACACCTCGACACTGTAAAGAATTCTGTAGATAGATTGCTAGTACAGTGTTTCAGGACTGGTGAATCTAAAGCTTACTACAAGAAAGTAGGTTAATTCCTTTTAACATGAAAGGGTAGAAACAGTCCACTTTCGACAAAAAGAATACAATAAGCTTCCTAATATACTGGAAAGAGAGACAGTGAAACTCTTTAACTGAAAGCATGGATTTATAATTCATGCGTTAAAATGACGAATAAAGCAACATCAAAAAGGAAATGACTTATAACAATGATTTATAATTTAATGTTTGAAAGTTTCAAGTTAAACTACTAATTTTCTTATATATAAATCACTCTTTCTCCTAATATAAAAATAACTACAAAAAACCATATCATATTAGAAAATAAAATAAAAAATTCTTATTCAAGTAAAATATTCAAATTAATATATACTGCTTCCATACAATAAATAAAATTGACTTGTATAAAATATTTGTATAAAGAGTCTATAATCAAACTAAAAATTTGATCTAACAAGATATTAAATTATAAAACGGTACTCAAAAAGAGTGTTAAATGACTAACAAAATCTACATAAAAAAGTGAACAATAAAATAGAGTGATTTAATAAATTATTCATAACCTAATCAAAAAATAGAGTAATTATATATAATAAATTAACATCAAAAACAGTTTCTCTATCAATTAGAACTAAGATTCTGTACTTTGGAACCTCTCCTACCTCTTAATTAGCGAAACTTGAGTTTCACTAGATTGTTGTTGTAGTATATATGATAAATTATTCATTAACTAATGTCTTAAGATTTTAGGCTAGAAACTTTTTAATGTATAAATGACCCCTAAATTAATTTTTTTCAAAACTAGGCTCTTGTTTAAGCAATGATAGCAGTGACCAAGTTTTCTAAGCCACCATAAAAATCTTCTGTTAACTAGAAGGATCACCATTTTCCAGCAATTTCTTCAACTGTTTGGAGACATTTTGTTCTTAGCAAGTTGCATGTTTTACAATGAAGTATTGACATTATCAGCAATAAGTTTGAGCATACAAAATTAAATTAGCACTCTATTTTCAAGTTCTAATGGTCAGTCGAACAAGACAGACTTCTTTAATCAGAAAAAGGTAATCATAAAAGAATAATTGCCTTAAGGGACATAGGAAATCCAAACGATATCCAGGGGAAACAATACTGAAGACAATAATAAGATGAGTTCAAAGGCCAATAGTAATACAGTTGCCTTGGTATATTCTGGAAAGGGGATGAAATATAGAATAGCAAGGCAGTAGGAAAAACTACATAACAAATGCCAATAAAAGATAGAAAAAAGAAGTTAATTTAGTCTATCGACCAGAAAGACAGATTGGAATCCTTCAATCTGAGGTTACAATTCGTTCAATAGGCTCTTGTTCAAGCAATGATAGTTATGACCGAGTTTTCAAAGACACCTTAAAAATCTTTGTTAACTAGAAGTATTGCCATTTCCAGGAATTCCTTCAACTTATCAGAGAGATTTTTTTTTCTCAACCAAGTGACATGCCTTACAATGAACTACTGGAATTTTCATAAGTTTGAGTACACAAACTCAAAGATAAATCTGCAAATGTATTCTAATCACTCCAATTTTCAAGTTCTAACTTCTAAGGGTTAGTCAAACAAGACAGATTTAGTGTTTAATCAGAAACAAAGACAATCACCAAAGGATTTTGTATATGTTTCACTCGATATCCTAATTGCTATCCTATTGAAACAATAGTGAAGACTGCTACAAGACGAGTTCTTAGGCTAAATGTTATGCAGTAGCCTTGAAATTATTCCGGTAAAAGAGAAGGGAAGGAAGTACAAAACAGCAAGACAATAGGAAAAACTCATTGTATAGAGAAAGCAAAAATGAAACTTGATTTGGTCTATCATACAGATACAGGCAACAAGAAGGCCAATCACAAGAACCTAAACCACAACTCCCTACTCATCCATTGTTCATATCATTCCAAACAAAAAAATTTCCAGCCCGATAATAACCCAGAAAATAGCAAATGTGAACATCACCCCTCAGCAAACAGTAGTTATGAGAACATTTTGTAAATAAAAAGAAGAAAGCAAAAGTAAGAGCCTTCACAAGGTCTATGATGCGGGTGACAACTGTTTCAATTTTGCCTGTAGAACTATCCCTGCTTCATCTGCTACATTCTTCTTTTTGGAAGCAAGCTGCAATTGAAATTTACAGGAAACATAATTAAACAATCACACCAAGACGATGCAGCTCAAAATTATATATGGTAAGAAACAGAAGAGTTAGCATTCTTCTCTTTTCTTAAATTCCCTTCTATTTTTTGTCTCTTAATTCATACGTAAATAATAACATTAATAATAAGAAGCTGACCTCGAAGAGCTGATCAAAATTAGATTTTAGGAGATTGATCTTGCGGTCGCAATAATCTTTGCCTTGAGACATAGTTTTCTCAACGAAATAGCCAGTTCCGATATCGATGAGGACGTTATCAGAATCGTCGAGTATTCCAGGAACGTAGAGAGAGGCTGTGAGTGGAACCAACATTTTGTGCCCTAGAATTCCCAAACAAAAAATAGTTTTTAAGTTATCCAAATTGTTGTGATGCGCGTTGTCAGACAGAGAATTGCTAATTAATCAATTAGAGACCTTGAGGGCGGAGGGAGAGATCTTGAAGAGCAGTGGCAGCGATCTGAAGACGGGAAGTAGCAGTGCGGATGTTGTTGAGACTATCTTGCAAGAGATTGACTTCTATATCGGCTTGTTCTTTCAGGACTTTTAATTCTTCTATACTCATCTTCTCCATCTCCGTTGCCGCCGCAGCCGTCGAACTCGCGGCTCCGCCTTTCAACGATGCCATCCCTTCTTCTTCTTCGTTTGCTTAGGAGATACTATGGGTGTCTGACAGTCTGTATCACTCTCTCATCCTCGTTGCCTGCGCTGGTCGGCATAGCTAAAAAGTCAAAAAAAGCCTAAATTGACTTTTATAAATTAATTAATATGCTCGTATGTTTACATAAGTCAGCTCGCCCCTATAGCTCAGTGGTAGAGCGTCAGTCTTGTAAACTGAAGGTCTGTAGTTCGATCCTGCATGGGGGCAATGAGTATTAAGATTATTTTTCAAACCACTTATTTCTTTTTACTTTTAATTTTAAAGCAATTAGAGTATATAATTACTCACATTCTTCATTCCTAAATAACAATTATATTAGGATTAGATTCTCTGTATATTATTTCTTTTTACTTTTAGTTCTAAAGCAATTAGAGTATATAATTACTCACATTCTTCATTCCTAAATACTAATTATAGTGGGATAAGATTCTTTGTATCCATAACCCTGTACCAATCCTATTCTATACGTTCCACCCCCAATCCTATTTTATACGATCCTATCTACACATTTTTCTGGATCTTATATATTTATGTGAATGGGATCGTATAGAACAGAATTATGGATACAAAGGATTTGATATAATTATATTTTAGTTTATTTATCCTAATGGATAATCATAAGCAAGCACTTCTTAATGAACAATGACTTGATCCACTCTGCTTTCAACATCAAGGGCCTCGGCCTACTAAAGATGGGCCCCTAAAAGTCTTAGGTAGAATTGAAAAATCTTGAGACAAAATTATCATTTTTTCATTATTTCAAATAAAAATTAAAGATTTTATTTTAAAATATTAAATCATAATTAAGTAAGCAAATCATGAGAAATGATAGTCAGAAAAAGAAAGGATGAAAGGACAGATGACTCAGCTCAAAGTAGAGATTAAGCTTTGGATAATCAAAGTTCATTTTGATGGACAGGGGATTGCAGGCTGTCCAAGTCCAACATAGTAAGACCAAACTAGACTAGAGACATTCAAAGTTGTAGGACCAACCCTCACTCGCTCACCTTCAAATTCAATTATTGGATCTTTGACCTTTCTCATGTTGCCTTTATACATTACACTCGACCTACTCCAACTTTAACCTCCCTCATTATTGTTCACACATTCCACTAAATTGCTTATCATAATACATAATTTTTTAGACCTTTTTGCTTACTGACTACTACTACTCAATACACCAACTATAGAGTAGAGTTTTGGATAAAACTAAAGCATAAACACAAGAGAAACCACAGAATCTTTCAGACGCAGTCTATTGGTATATACAGCTAGCAACTATTGGACTGCCACGCCAGAAACACCCACACCTTGCATTGCAATAGAGACCGACACGGTAGTAGTTCATCTGCCGTTTCTATAAAGACATCAAACATCTTCTGGTTCTGTACCCTTTTTATCTACTAGTAGTTGACGTACTCAATTTCAGCCACTAGTTAAAATCAACCAAGGAATACAAAACCCAAGTGAAAGTGAAGGATGAAGATGCCCATGTAAAACATTGAATTTGTAATTCAGAGAATTTACCATAATGGCTCAAATGCAGATCAATTAGGTTATGACAGGAGAGGAAACCAGGAGAAGTTGAACTAAACAACATAAATGAGATTACCAATAGCAGGACAGAGTAAGTTCATGTGTACAATCAATGAAAAGGAAATGGCACACAAAGTGGGGAGAGTCAGCAACAATTTCAATTGAGAAAGCAAATGGGTTTCTTATTCACACAACAAGGCAACCCAGAATATGCAATCCACTTACATATATGGCACACAAATTATTTTCTTGCTGATTAATCTAAGAAATGATTACGAATACCAAAGAAATTTGTTTTTTTTCCAAAACAGAGGTCTTATTGAGAGGCACCAGAGCTTTTCCCAGACACCAGTCTCCTTTGAGATTGTTACACACACCAACAAAGACCCTGAACGTGGAAGATGAGAGCAACAAACATTCTGAAAGCACAGGGCGGACTTCTTAGCCAGGCATTGATGAACCATCTCAATTGTATGCCTTACAATCATCCTTATCGCAGAAGCTATAGGAAATTTGTTCACCGCCACTTATGGCAACAAGTAATACAAGAAATTTGCATGAAATCCCAGTACCAGATATCATCCATTGAGATGTTAAACCTTGAGTAGAATCGCATATGTCAAGCCCCACTTTCAAGTAGATTGAGTGCTGCAAGATTAAGCCGAAAATCCACCAACCATGATAACGCTTCAAACTCATATTCGCTAAGGGCTGAGTAATACCAGGTTAGAGGAAGCCTTGTGACTTCCCACTTCCAAAGAATGACTTGAAATTCTTAGAGCAATCCAACTTCCCACAATTAAGAGCACCAGAAATTAGCGGAATTGCTCGGAAATCCTCAAATTCATGAGCAGATAACTGGCAATTTCAGCCCACCAAATAAGAATTCACAAACCACAATTCTTCACTCCCTCTCATCTTCCAACAAAAACCCCCCAAAAAACCTAAACAATCTGACCCCTAAAACAAAACTCTAAACTATCCTCAAACAAGCTCCTAAAAGAACCCCCAGTTGAATCCATCCACTCATTCATTACTTGAACTCTCCAAATTCCTCCAAACCCTAAAGAGCCCTAGACTCGCTAATGTTCCACTATCCATCATCATCTTCACACAACAATCAGAACAAGCAACAGTTCTACATCACCATACACGTAAGTTATATATATATATGTATATAACACATAAATATATATACCACACAAGTACACGACATAAACACCACCACTCCACCATCACCTCACATAATTCGCCTCCAAACTTCAACGCGGATCCTCCTCTCTCCGACCCGAACTACCCGGCCCGCTCGACAATGATGCTAGCAAGTTCAAATGGCCCGGGAGGTAATTTCCCACCCGCGCTGCCGACGCTTCGCCCATCGCCGCTGCCGCCGCCGCCGCAGCAGCAGCATGCTGCTGCTGTTGAATAAACAACGATGAGTGCTGCGTTGTCGGCTGCACTACCATTTCGGACGGAGTAGCCGTCGCGAAGCCCCAGAAATCGGGTCTAGCAGGCACCGCCCAGAAACCTCCGGCGGCGGCAGAAGTGACAAGCGACCCCACGGTGGGGCCCATGGAAATCCCGCTGTCCTCCTTACCGGGGTCGCCATCTTCGTCCGGCCGTACTCGCTTCCTAAGGATAAACGGTGCGGGTCCTAACAATGGTTTGTGGTCCATGGAGGTGGAGTTGGTGGAGGAGGATAGCGCGGAGGTGATAGAATTGGAGTTGCCTCTAACGGAGACGGATACGGTGGAGAAGCTGGCGGGAGTGGTGCCAGTGCCGGTGGCGGCAATAATGGAAGGCTCCGCTTGGCGGAGGAGCCACTCGATGGTTTGGCCGTCAGACTTGTGGCCAAGCTCGCGAGTCAGCTGGAAGACACGTGCGGCGCATATGATTGGCATGCGGATTCTGCGTCCACGCCCGTCGACTTTGCTGTGACGGTCCTTAGACGGCGGTTTCTTGACGGCTAAAGCTCCATTAGTTGCACCGGTCGTGCCTTGTTGATGTTGCTGTTGTTGTCTAACGATAGCGCCGCCGTTATTGGGACCGCTATCTGAATTGGACATACTGTAGGGATCAAATTGAAAAAAATAATAATATAGGAAGTGAGAGAGAGAGGAGGAGGGAAGGAGATGTATTGGTATATGCTTGTGGGCTTGGCTAAGCTAAGAGTGACAGATAGAAGGAAATTAGAAATAGTAGAGAGAGGGGGAGACAGTGAAGGGTTTTCGGGTTTTGGGTTTGGGTTCGGTTTCGGTTTCTGGGTTTTGGGGTTAAGATCAGAGTCAGAGAGGAGGGAGCAGAGAACTAATGATTGAGAGGCAGGAGCTGGTGGAGACAGGAGGAGGGCACATGGGCGGTGGGTCCCACTTTACTTCCCCATACAGCTCAGACTCCTCTTCCTACTACTTGTATGTTTCTTTCACTATTTCTCCACGCGCTTTTTACTTTACATTTTTTAAATCTTTTGTATTTAGTTTTTCACTCTAATTATTATTATTATTATCATTCTAATTAAAAATTACAATGACTTATTTAAGCGTAAACGGTAAATTTCATTTTAGTTAAAGAGAAATAAACTACATGTTTAAGTATTTTTAAAAAAGACATTCTTCAACGATGAATCCTAAGTTCGTCAACTTATCATGACATAAGTGCTCTTATATTTGGTATCATGTCAAAGAGTCTTCTTTTCTTGTATTCTGAACAAAAATTTCAAAGAATGTTTGATCTTTAATAGTAATGCTTTACTTTCCATTATCGTATGTTAATTTTTTTTCGTGTGATAAAGCCAATAATTGGAAAACATGTCTATAATTTGAGTAGTTCAATCACAAAAATTTTGAATTTTTTAACTTTTTAGTTTAATTTTTAACTTTTTAGCTCGATTTATTTTAATAACTCTTGTCGTTTAGAACTAATCAATTTATTAATTAATAGGTCAATTTTCGTTAATTAACTTGCGATGTTTTGATGGTAAATTTTAAAACAATTAGTAAAATTATTTTTTTGTGATAAGCCACAGAAAATAAAGAGCTTAATATATTGAGTACTTTTTTTATATAATGTTAATTAACAGCTTACTTTGGTTAGGTTGTCAATCAAATGACACTCATCGCTTTAGAATAATAGGCAAATAACATAAGCTTATCTTAAAAGCACTATACTCATCATCACCATTATAGTTTACAATATCCACAATTGACCCTTCACCAAGTTCTAGAACAAGACAGATTCCTCCTCCTCCTTCTCTTTCTCTTCTTCCGTAAAAAAAAAAAAGGAAAAAAACTATTTCCAAAAGACGAATATAAAAGAAAGCAAAACACGGAAACGAGAAACACGAGGAAGCGTGTGGAGCAAGCTCCGACGTAGCGCGCGTGGACTGGCGATATCTTGGCTTTTAATGAATCGAGTCAGTAAGTTAGTCAGTGGCTAGAATCGACAGACGTCATTTGCCAGTTGTTCTTCGCCAACAACCATCGATCAGGCCTTTGTTTTCCAAGGCACGAGTTTTTGACCGTTTTATTTCTGAACACCACCATTTAATCCAACTAACTACTTCACAAATATGATACTACTATATTTCAATTCTCAATTTAAGATTTCCAAAACAGGTAACGTTGCATGTATGATATCCATATAAGAAGAGAACAACTAAACACTCAGTTATTTAATCCAGTGGTCCCATTACAAAAATTGATACGAAAATAATGTACTATAGTTTAGTTAAAGTTAATTAAATCTTACATGTATAAGTATTCATGAGTTCTATTTTACGTGACAAACTATGTAAGCAATATTAATAAAAATACTAACGTCATGCTAGAATTGAAAAAATTAAAAATTAAAGTATTTAATTATCACTTTTTAAAATTTGTGTTATAATTATAAAATTAAGTAAAGTTAAATTTTTTAAAAATAATCTTAATTTATTTATTGTAATTATTTTATCATTTTTTAGTTAAAATAATGATCAAGAATGTCGATCGAATCTGTCGTACAAAACTTGCTTGATGCAAAAATTTACTCAGTATATATCCAAAACGTAGTGACTATGTGCTCTTCCTTTTTAAGAAAGGAAAAAAAGGAATAGGAATGACTCAGTCAACTATTGCATTTACTATCCATAACGTTGCATGTATGATGACCACAGAAGAAGAGAACAAATAAACAGCCAGTTATTTAATTTAGCGGTCCCATTTGCTATATCTAAACCTCCAGCTTTCTCTCCCCGTACAAATATTATTAATAAGAGAGGATTTAGATATAGATTTTCTACAATTTTGAATGCGTAGCTTTCGTAAATTGGAGAGCCTTATATACCGAGATTTGTATGAGAATATTTATTGTAAAAAAATCCAAAAAGGAAAAAAATGCTAAATTAATACTCTATCCTATTTAAAATAAGTGTCGTTTTAGATAAATGCACACTTATTAAGAAAGTTAATGAAATGTTGATATACCCTTATTAATTACATGTTAAAGTGCTTTAAAAATATAATCTGTGTAATTAAGGTGTGAGAGAAATTAAAGGATAATTT
>JAOQMR010000003.1:5951989-5962727 GCA_027563865.1 Erythroxylum pelleterianum
TCACTTGGAAGAACATTGAAGAAATGATAAACCTCGTCTAAATCGATAACACCAACCTCGGTTGAGCACGCTGAGCAACAGACTGGGTTGAATGTTTCGCCATCCGCAGAATCTACTTCACCCTCACCAAACTCCCTTCTACCCTTCCCCCTCTTTCGCTTTTTAGTAGTGTTATGCCGGACTTGGTTGGTTTCAATCTTGCAATTGAGAACGAAAACTGCCCTGTACTGAGTCACATTTTTTTCATGCCTACAAGAAATAAATCGAGCATTTATAATTTAAATCCAATTTTGTGCAATGTAATTCTGGAAATTAAAGGACCAACAGAATCTAAGATTGGAAAAAAAGACTATCAATCAGCAAAATAAAAGAGAATTACACAATGGTTTTGTGAATTATGCTAAGGTTACAACTCTGGCAGTACTTGACATGAAAAACACTCACTTCCACTAACAATTAAGAAATGACAACTTGCAAGAAGCAAGTATATCCCAGCTATTTCATGCCCAAGCTCTATTCTAACGATGGAAATCAAAATAAGGAACATATGCATCAGAAGAAAGGAACAGGTTGGCTGTCAGCTATGCAGCGAAAGACTTATGATGGCCCCTGGAGACGTACAATTGGAACAGAAAATAGTTTCATGCACAGACACATAGAGAGAAGATTAATAGGTTGAAGTTCCACTTACGTTATAATCATAAAACCACCTGTCCTAATCATAAGGCCTGATTTTACTTACATCTGGAAAGACATCTCTACCCCACCATCTTCTTTCACCATTCTCAGTTGCACATATAGCATTAAACTTCAAACTTGCTATGAAATTGACTTCTTTAGAAACTGAAAACCTCCTTATATCTCATCATGAAGGTTCCCAACTAAATTGAGAAAAACGTTCATATTACATCAACTGAACATGGAGCAGTCATCACAGAAATCTCATATCCATTAAAATGCTTTTCAAGCAAGGATGTTTTATTGATGTCAATACCGTTACACATTTGGTTTTGTGATAGGTGGCCAACTAAATCCAGAAATCATAGGTTTTACATGGCTACTTTCCTTCATCCTTATCTTAAAACCTGGCCACTGATCTTAGCTTATACAATGAAGTTGGAGTGACAACACATATTAGCATGCATACAAGAAAGAAAGCCATCTTCCATTTACGGGCTTTCTTCTTTGTTTATAAGCTGAATTATCCACAAACAGTTTTAATTGTTTCTTAAATTCACTTTCTTATACAGGGTTTGCCTAAAAAGTCCAATTCCTCAAGCAGTAGTTTTTATAGGGTCAGTTGAATACAACTCCTGAACATATAGACCATTTCCTAGAGAATTTCAAGATAAGTCATGAAACATAGTTCTCCTAGAGAGGATTCTAACTAGCATTAATGTTTTTATGAGTTCCATTAATTCCAGACTCAAGTTTGCACAACAATGTCACAACATATCTTATATTTATTCTCTGCTCTCGCGTCTGTTAATCCATATGCCGATTTTGACCCACAATAAAGTCTTGACCACATTCCAATATCACAAAGGTAACTTTTTCACTTTCCAGCTTTTAACACAATAAACTACTTTCTTTTTCAAACTGGATTGTTATCAACCTTAACCACTGGACATTTTGACCTAATTACTTCAGATGACTCCAGGGCCATTCCTAAGCACAAAGGGAATCGATGAAAGCATCACTTACAATTGGAGTCCATTCAATTACTTATATTCTTACCAGTAACGTCTCTCCACACAGGCTTTGTTAAGTTCGCATGACACATCAAGTTTATGTTTCATTTGCTCAAACTGAAGGAAGAAAAAACACAAACACACCAAATATAAACATGTTGATTGTATCCGCAGACCTTTGGCATTCAAGGCAGAGGGTGGTGAAACAAGCAGGGCAGCTAAGCACAGCATCAGAGTTGCGGCCTTTTCTTTGCTTGTGAACCCATAGTTCATCTTTATCATCAAGTTCTGGGTCATAGAATTCTGGTTTCACAGAGTAGTCTATCTCATCATCATCAGAAACTGCACACAATCAACTTCCCCCATTAGAATAAGATTTCCATCTTCAAGTAACGCCTGACTCATTCAATTACACATATATGCAACAAATTAAAAGCTTGCAACTTTACATCAAAGGCGAACAAAAAAGGACCCTGTACCGAAATGTAACTATGAAACAACTGCCATATACATAAAGATCACATAAATCAATTCCAAACAACCCAGAAACTAGAAATTACCACCAGCTAAAGCATGAAGACCAAAATCCCAGAAAAGGAATACAGATAAAACCACCCAGACCTGTTTGCTGCGAATTGGTTGGACTGAGCTGGGGAGATTTAGCATCTCCTTCCATATCTCTGCTTCAGGCATTCAGCTGACAATGGCAATGGTAGGTTCGCACTCGCAACTTTTTGTAATATGGGGCCCGTACTCGGCCCAAATAAGGTATTTCTGTTCTTTTATTCTGTTTTTTCTTACCATGTATTTTAATTTTACTACGAACCAAAAATACGTACTTCCATTGGCGTTCAACGAGTGGGGATCTGCTGTCTATTTTTATAATGTCTATTGGTGGCGTATTTTGGAACGCGCGAGGAGCTTGGTTGGTTAGTTTTTTTGGCATCAATTGGGTTTAGGTCGAATGCAGAGGCTGAACTTCTAGCTATTAAAAGAGGTTTGACTTTAGCTTGGGATAATCGTTTTCAAAAAATTGCTCTCTGGTCAGATTCTATAAAAGCTTTGCGACTGTTGGAAGGAAGGGATTGAGTGACACATTGTCATGCCAATATTATCTATTGTTGAATATTGTCTCAAAAGAAAGTCAAAAATCTCAACTTGCAAAGTTAGAAATTGATGTTGTCGGTGATCAACAATGGTGGCTTGGTTTTCGATGAATTTCAGCTAGCTTTCACACCTTTGTTCACACTCATTAATTTCTCTATAAATTGGAGGAACAAACAATGAAAGAGATCATAGTTGGAGAAGTTGTTTTTGTGAGAGAGTGGAGAGTTTTTCAGAAAAGAAGGAGAGCAAAATTTCGAGAGAGAAGAGAGAGAAGAATAGTGAGAAGGGAGAGAAAAGAAAAAAACTTATTTATATATATTTTTTCTCTTTTCTAGTAGGAGCTTGGGTTAATTTTGAGTATCTTGGAAATTGAGTGATAAACACTGTTGTATGCTCTTATTGTTATAGTGAAATACTCAGTTGTCTCCAAACTGGATGTAGGCATTGCTGAACCAGTATACAAATTTTGGTGTTCTTTTCTTACTGTTTTATTTTTACTCCAAATTTATTAACATTTCCGCACAACATCTATGACATCCGAATTTTGTTGCAAAGAGTTTGGTGTGTGAAAATGGCCCATTTGCTCTGAAAAGGGAATTCGGTTGCAGATCATCTAGCCAAGCTCGAGGGAAGTTCTTCGACTATTGACAATCGTGTGTTGAAATTGCCACTAGCTTCTGTTTCTCTTCTGTTGCTAAAAGATACAGCTGACACCCTGTATTTAAGGAGTCGAGTTCTTTTTAATGCTTCCTTTTAGTTTCCTCTGTACCAAAAAAAAAAATAGTGTTCAATATCCAAAATGATAAAAGTAGCTTTATAAAGAATCACATTAGATGTACCCTTTTAGAGTAGCAGATTGCCTAAGTTAACGAACACTCTCAAGTATAAAGATATCCGTTATTTAGGATCATATGCAACCTGCAGGGAGGAGCGAGAAGCCTTAACTGTGACGAAGCCTTGACCTGGATCCGTCGGCTTAGCGAATTCGGATACCGGTGGTGTAAACCTAAAAAAAGAATCATATGTAAAATTCTACTATAGACAGCTTTTGAGTATCTATAGGACAAAAAAAAAAGACGATCTTTATTATTGGCTTCCATTTTACATAAAACGCAAGTTGTATTTACAATGCCCTGCCATTGACTCTTAACGTTGAGTCTGTTCCTAATTGCAAGCCAAGAGATAAAAGACATTTTGGATAAAATTACATTTTGCCAAAAAAAAGGAAGAAAAAGGTCATTCAATTAATCGTCTTGCAACGAGAATAGTTAATATCAAGCTTATCCTATCCATCAAGTCAGCTTCTCGGACTAATTGTAATATGGAACATTCTCTTTGATTTACAGCACTTGCTTCATTGTTGCACTTCCAAGTTTATGCTCTCAAGTGAAATCATATTGAGCCAAGAGTTCCTGCTATCTTGGTCGTTTAGCCGACTATTTCTTTTGGGTTTTGAAGAGTCTATTGGTCATATTGTTTGAATTCTTCTCTACAATTAAAAAAAATGACAGAAATGAACTACTTAAATAGACCTTAGACACTTAAATATTCTCATACGTGGCAATTCCTCCTTAACTTGCTAACAGACATAATCACAAATAACTGATAGGCATTCTTATTCAACTTGATTTCTAGAACAGAAAAATCAAATGAAAAAAAATCCTAAATCTTAATTAAAGCAGACATTAAAAACAATTAAAAAAACTTGAATTAATTTCTAACATTTCCCCCTTAATTCACGGAGGCTTCAATTCCCATCAACGAGCGAAATTCCTTGAACTTGACTTTAGCTATTACTTTTGTAAGCATATATGCAGGCTAATTTTCAATGTTGATATATTGTAAGTCCACAATTCCCTTTGCAACCAAATCCCAAATGAAATGATGCTTTATCTCTACATGTATCATTCTCCCTTGGTGAATTGGGTTCTTAGACATAGCAACGGTTGATTTGTTGTCACAAAAAATCACAATTGCTTTATCTTGCATTTGCTTCAAGTCTTCAAGTATTCTCCTATGTCAAACAACTCGATAAGCTGTTGATGTGGCTGCTGAATATTCAACTTCAATAGTTGACAAAGTTATACTTTGTTGCTTCTTTGAAAACTATGAAATTGCTCCTGAGTTGAGTGTAAGAACATAGCCTGTGCTTTTTCTGTCATCTACACATGAGGCCCAATCGTTATCAGTAAAAGCAACAAGTTTATTTGATTTGTCCCTTGAATACCTTATGCCAAAATTTGCAGTGCCTTGTACATAGCGAAGAATTCTCTTGGCTGCCCCAAATGATTCTTGCTTGGGTTGTGCATAAATATGGAAATAAGACTCACAGCAAAAACAATAAGACTTATGGCTTTATCAAGGGTGTAGTTGGTGTAAATTAATTTTCGGAAAATATATAGTTGAAGTCATGCATGTGTTCTGGAGAGAGATACATCATGGTTTAAACTTCTGATTTTCCAGACTTGTTCTTCTTTGGTCTGTGCGTGATTTCTTTGCTGAATTGTGTTTGGTTGGCTGCATATGGTGTGCATGTACAACTCCATCTTGGGCAGTAACAACTATTAATTGATTTTTTTATGGGCTGCATATACTTTGGTTGGCGAATGTGTTATCGGTGCAGTTGTGGCTTCGTGTTGGTGTTTATGTGAATCAACCCATTGTTGTAGCTACAACTTCAGATTTATTTCAGTGGAGCTGAACCTTTCGAAAAGTTGTTCTTCTCTTTTCAAATGTATTATTGTTTTATTCTTAGTTGATTGATCACTTGAGTTGTTTATTTCATATTTTTATTATCAAATACTGTTTTAAAAATCCTCTGACGAGATTAACGGGAGTCGGTTGTGTTATTGAGTGTGAAATTCTTTCATGAGAAGTGAGGCTGAGAGATAATGTCGGTTCAGTAAAGCATTGGGTAAATCTATTGTACTTCAGTGAAAGTGATTAAGCTAGGTGAAGGCCCCGCAGACATAGGCAAGTTGTGTCGAACTGTGTTACTAAATTTTTGGTTTTATTTGTTATTTCGTTTTTGCTTGTTTTTGTTTTTGTTTGTGCTAGAGACGAACACAGTAAAATTAGAAAGTTTGTGAAACTGCTACCCTATAAGGTTTTTCATTCATAACTATGAATATTAACTCACAGGTTGAATGTGCTCCTTTGGGCCGAACCTAGTGTCTCAAAGTGAAGGGTTCTGCTCCTGATTGATTTGTAGAAAGAAAAGTAGAAATGAACATTAGGATTTAAAAACCTATACCAATTTTAGATATCCCGAGAATAGGACCATGATTAAATATTAAGGTGCATTATTTTCTATTTTAAAATGACGATGTCACATTTTACGAAGAGCCTACTAAAAATTTGGCAGAGTTTTCCTTGTAAAACAGACACCCCCTTTAGAAAAAAAGTCATCCCTGTAATGAAAAGACACTTCTATAACCATTGGTAACCACAACTCAATTTGGGTCTCTAAACTACATGTCCGTGCCCAATTGAGTCCACATTTACATCACAAAAATTCATAATAAATCTAATCATAATTCAAGTATACCAATTTCTAACCCATACACCCTCATTTATAATCAATACATCAAGATATTTTCAATTCTAATCAAGAACAACATAATTTAATCAATTTCATGCATTTATATAAGAGCATAACCCTTTCTAATTTTTTCCTTACAAACTATAAAGAATTTCAATACGTTGCATTTATGAAAATTAATCCACATAATATTTGAAAATTTTTAAAATTATTTCCAGGCATTTCTAGGTTGGACAGAAAATTACCACCATCACAGGAGCGTGGGGTACACGTGCCAGTGTTGGAGAGGTGATGATCGTCACCACCTACCTAGAAATGATGAGGTTACCTCTAGGAATTCAATGACACTGATCTTGCATCAAAATGTCTCCCAATTTGGATAATTGAACGTTTAAAGCTCAAAGGTGACCCATTTATATTCACTAGTAAATGGGTTGGTTTGTAGCATCTCGTTACCAACGGGAATGGTAGAATAGTAAATATTGGTGTTCAGTGAGAGCTTAGTAATACAATTGCATGTTCATGCATTGTGTGACATACATATATTGTGAAAAATGAATTTGTTGCACATGAAAATAATTGTACATGCATTCATTGACATTCCCAGTATAATTGGTAATAAATGTGATTGTTTTGAGAAGTGTGGGTTATTGATCTTGAAAATTGATTTGGAAAGTGAAATTGTTGATTTTGCATTTTTGGAGAGGTCTTTTGATGGTATCTCACGACACTCTCATTTGGAAGACCTTATAGTGCATTTTTTTTCATGCTCTCTTCCTTTTCTTCATGAGTTTTGCCATCTCCATGTCACCTTGTGCTAATCTCCTCCAACTTCAAGCCTAGTTCTATCATCTCTTCTTTGCTTCCTTTCCACCTTGCTCTCTCTTTCTTTCTCACCATAAAAACCTACCTCTACCACCTTTGGAGATGATGAACATGGGTTGTAGGGGAAGTTAGGTATTGGTGCTTTTCTTAAAGATCTTGAAGAAATCAAAGCTTGATCAAGTAAGTTTTAGCTTTTAATTTTATGGTAAAATTGAAGCTATCATGATGAGGATTTGATGATTGAGTTTTGCTTGTGAAAGGCTTGTGTATGTGTCTTAAGTGATGCTAATAGATGTTCATGTTTTTGTTTAGAAGTATGTATGATGAGTTTTAAATTCATGTAAATGTATAGAGAAGTTTAGAGTTTGATGTTTTTCAAAAGAGTTGTTGGTTGAGTGTAGAAAGTGGTTATAATGGATATACAATTGTGTATGCCCTGTTTTTGATTATTGTTAATTTCTAGATGATGATTTGGTTGTGAGCAATTTATGGAGTTGAGTTAGGTAGAGATTGATGAGGAAATGTGATTGAGGGGATGATTTAGATATAAGAAAGTAAAGGTTAAGTGAAGTGTTAAGTGGGAAAGTTGAAAATCTGGAAAATTTTGACAGCAACATGATCCTTGAGTATGCCCCACTTCATTAGCCATAATTGCTTCTATAGCTGTCCAAATGAGTTGAGTTTTGGTTTGAATGAAAGTAGAGGCAATTGACCACATTTCTTATGAAGATGTTGAGTTTAAATTTTGTCTTGAAGAGTTTCAAATCTTGGCATGAAATTAGGAAATTTAGATCAGCAAAGTTGTGAATGAATGACTATGATTGTGTTTCATTTTGAGTGTTTTGATTAAATGGGGATATGACTTGGGTATGAATGGTTTTGGAGCTAAACTTGAGGTGTATATATGAGTATTCATCACTTTGAATTCATGAATTTTGAGTAGAAAGTGTTTAGTATTTAGAAATAAGGTATGTTATGGAAAAAGGATAGGAAGTTGGAAAGAAGAAGATGAAGTTGAGATTGATGAATGAAATGAGTTGAGAATTGAGGAGTTAATGAAATTAAATTGATGTTTGAGTTGTTATGAAGTGATTTTGTGTTAGAAGAGATGAATTTGGGAAGATTATAGGTATATTTGATGATAGAATGAAGGTAGGAACTTTGGAAGAGGTTTTAGAGAGCGGATGTGGGACGTATGTTCGTTAAACGGACATAGGAGTCCATTTAACGGACCTTCTCGGGTGAAAAACACCCTCAGGTCGAGCCATGTCCGTTAAACGGACATGGACATACTTTCTCGGATGAATTGGAGCTGTTTGGTCAATTCATGTTCGTTAAACGGACATTCATGGGACAACTTTGGAAAATCACAATTTTGACCACTTTAGAGGCAGAATCTTGCTTGGTGGTCTTCATAAAAGTTGTAGATCTCGAAGTTGTCTTTCAAATGGTCTAAATACGAAAGTAATAAGAGATCTATATTGAGAGTTATGATAATCGCGCCAACAGAAGTTCATTAGGAGTGAGGTCATAAACCATGGTTGATTCTTTTGACCATAACTCCTCTAGACCTCCAAATGATTTGATTCTTAAGGTGTTAGATTCCTAGCTCATTTTCCTATATCTCTACAAAAGGTTGTAATAATTGGTGTTGAATTGAAGGAGTAGTGATCAAAGGAAACTCTAGGAGTCTATTGGGACAGTGTCAATGCGAGTAGTTTTACTGAACATACATCAATGTTTTGATCATATTTGGTCCTATAGGATTCCAAATGAGATGGTTTTTAATTTGGAGTAAAGTAAAGAAATGGGGCTACAAATCATATGAAAAAGGCAAATCTTGATTCAATCTCTATGGTTTTCAATTTTTAGATGGAAATTGTGTATAGTACCCTATTTTGGGATTAGAACAGTTCGAAACTGTTTGAGGTATATCTCCCAATCTACTCAACCAAATGAGTGATATTGACGTCAATGGAATGGTAAGACATAGAGGAACACTTTTCTAGAAGAAAGCATGACCAAATTCTTCTAATTTTTATGTGAATAGTAGATCGAAAGTGTGACTTGGAAAAAAGGGGAGGAGTTTTGTTATGGGAATGATTTTATAATGTTTTAATACCCGGGATTGTCATGAATATGCATTGTACATCTTTCATTTCATTCATGTGCATTATGAAGCACCTATGATTGTTCAAATTGTGACATATATGTATCTTGAATAAATGGGTTATGCAGGCTAACAGTCCGCATTCAGGCGTTCCCAGAAATTGAAAGCAAATGCTAATCTGGAGCGTACTGTGAGTAGACCTAGATGGTCTTACTTTTATTGTTTGTTTGTTTATATTATGAATTGAGTGATTATAGAATAGTTATGTTGATGTGATTGTATATGTTGGGTTCCGGACAGGAGGTCCGATGAATAAGAACATTGAATTGGATATTGAAGTGCTATTTGAATTATGTGTATTCAATCTGATGATCAATGTGTTCTGAATGGGAATTTGCATATGAATAATGATGTGATACATGATTTGGTTGTTAAATGTCGGACTCAATTCTGAAAGAAAGTGTGATCATGCATGTGAATGAAAGATATGAATTCTCAACTTTAACGTTGAATGTCGGACTAAGGTCCGATGGTATGAGGAAGTAATTGAATGAGATATGAAAGTGTGAGTGATGCATTTCATTGGATGAATGCATGAGATATAATGGCAGTTGTGACCAGAGTAGCCATCGAACAGAGCTTCGAGTTCAACGTGTGAAAAAGAGCCTTGAGCTCAAATGTGATTCAAAGCTGCAGGCTCAACGTTTAATGAGCCCTATATGGGACAGTTATCAATAAGCCCGATATCCAATAGATACGGGACAGTTTAGGCACTCGGTCACAACAAAGTAACAAATTACAAGTGAGTCTCATGTGCACTGCATATGTATAATGAATAATGTGAATTGTGATGCATGGTATGAATGATTAAATGTACTGAATGTGAAAGGTGAAATAAATAAGTGAATTAGTTGTTATGTGATTGGGTGAGCCATCGATGATGGTCACTCACTGAATTTGCAAAACTCACCCAAAATTTGCAAATATTTTTTAGGATTAGAAGGGTACCCCGTTAAGCCAACGGGAGTATACTTACAGCATTCAAGTGAAGGATAGGGATCGTGATCAGTTCGTGTTTGCATTGCATGTCTTTAATTTTGTATTGAATTATTTATATTCTACAACTTCTGTACAAAATTATAATTTTGAAATAACTAAAGTGTTTGTAATTGTGAAAGGGCCAATTGGCCATATGGGATTTTTACAAATTTAACTGTATGATTGAAAGGGGCTTATGCCCTATTTAATTATGGTCTTCCGCATATTGTATTTTTTTATTCAAAAAAATAAAATAATATACCGATTTCTGGTTAAGTGAGTGCTTTAGCACACCACCCTCGCTGGGCACAGACTCAGATATCACCATCGATGTTGAGTTCGGGTCTTTCGGGAGTGGGGTGCTACATTTATGTGGTATCAGAGCCCAGAAGTACAATCTTATATGGGCATTCTGAAATATGTGTC
>JAOQMR010000003.1:5995760-6007287 GCA_027563865.1 Erythroxylum pelleterianum
GTACGCACCATGCTTGGGCTGGACTTCTTAAACATATGGACCGATCGGCCCAGGCCTGACAAGGCCGACCCGACCAAAGAGTAAGACTGTGTATTATCAGATCTCTTCATGTTATAGCGAAATTTCTATCGGGTGTTATTATTGTTGTTGTTTTTTAATAATAAAAATATTTTTAATAATTTAAATTACAAAATATTTTAAAACAAATGAGAATGCGTGAAATATTCATGTCTTTTATTTTAAAATTAAACTCATTTTATTAAAAGTAATTTATTTATATTTTGTAAAATGCGGCTATGAATTGATTAACCAAGTAATAATTATTACTAACAAAGTTTATAGTAATGAAACGAATTTCATTATTCTTGATGAAAAGCAAAAGTAGTCTAAGTTGACAACATCGCCCTTGACGACGAATTATTCACACATTCATCAACCAACTGCCCACCGTTGTAAGGTATTTAGCAAAGCCGTCGTCTTTCTTCTTGCTTTAACCATCCCCAAACTCCTAAACTTTCATATCATCCTCTTTATCTCGAACATCTCCGACCACCCTTTCGACAGATTATCAGCAACGTTGCTGTCGCGCCTTCTCTTGTCGTATCCAACCCCTCTCTGAACAACATCTTCAGTTTCTTATATGAATTTGATTCATAACTTCTGTCTTGGCTGTCTACACATTTCTAATAATAGTGTCCTATAGTTTACCTGTGAATACTATGTGATAATTTAGAACAAACCATGCGCAACTTTATCTGGAGAGTCATAGAGGATCAGAGGAAAATACCCCTTGTCAATTGTGATACAGTGTGTTAGCCCAAACAATCTAGAGGATTAGGCATCAAGCGCATTAGGTCTTCCAATGACGCGTTGGTAACCAAGATAGGCTGGGCGCTGCTTACCAAACCTTCGTCCCTCTGGGTCAGGGTAGTAAGGGCCAAATATCATATGGATTCGACCCATCTCCAACGTACGTTAGCAAGGACAGGAGCTTCGAGTTTTTGGAGGGGTATTACTGCCACCTGGCAATATGTCCAGCAGGGTTTAACATGGAAGTTGGGCAATGGTCATGACATTTATTTCTGGTTGGATAGGTGGGTCAAAGACTGGGGACCTTTAATCTCCAAGGCGACTGCTCTAATCCCACCGACCATTATGAAGGCTACAATGGCAGACTTACAGATCGATGAGGGCCACTGGCAGTGGGAATTGTTTCAACAGTACCTTCCCTCCATGGTATGCCTGATAATTGCCGAGCTTTCCCGTACTGCCAACACTTCAGGCGAGGATACCATGCATTGGTGTCCTACTACGAATGGGAGATTTACGGTGGCGTCGGCCTACGAATTAATTGAAGGGCACACTATAGCTAGTTCTACTGGAATATGTGACTTAATATGGAAATAGGTGGGACCCCAGTGGATTCGTGCTTTCCTCTGGTTGATGACAAAGAAAAAACTTCTGACCAACCAGCATCGAGTGGCTAGACACATTGCAATCGCTAGCAGCTATCATATATGCGGGCAGGAGGAGTCCATTCTTCATGTTATTCGTGACTGTGCGAGGGTGCAAGCTTTCTGGAGACAATTTCCCATAGTGGTGGGGGATACGGCTTTCTTCTTTTAGACCGAGGAGATATGGGTGAAATCCAATATCACTAAGCATTCTCAGGTCTTGGGAGGGGACTGGTCTACTATTTTTGAAGTTATCTGCTGGATGCTTTAGACCTGACACAATAAAAGCCTTTTTAGGAGAATTTTATTTAGCCAAAAGATATCACTAGACCGATTATGGAATATGTGGCAAGCATAGGCAGTGCGAGGGAAGTAGAAAATTGTGTGAGTCCGTACCCAATCTTACCGATGGGCAGTCTAGTAGGTTGAGACAAACTGCCGACAGGCTGGGTTAAGCTTAACACGGATGGAGCGGTCAAATTAGGTTTGCAAATCGCTACAGCAGGAGGGCTCATTTGAGATTGGCACGGGCAATGCTGTGGCAGATATTTACTCAACACATTGGCAACAGCTCACCCCTCATGGCTGAACTCTGGGGAGTCCACTCAGCACTCAATTTGGCTTGGTCCTTATGATATTGGCGAGTTATCTTAGAAGTGGACTCACTGGAAGTCACTAATATCCTTTCCGACTCTAATATCGAAACTGCTAGTAATAATTTTTTGTTGGCAGGAACCCGAGGATTTCTCCAACGTATGTGGGAAGTGCAGCTTCAACACGTGTATAGGGAAGGCAATCAATGCGTCGATCATTTGGCCACCCTCGCAGATCAGATCACCCCAGGCATACATATTTTCCAAGAGCCCCCAGTGTCAGTCCTGGCGCTCATTCACAACGACATGCAAGTAGCTCTGTATCGCACGACATTGCATTAATTAGTGTTTTTGGCTTTTTGGTCCATTGTAACAAAAAAAATGACAAATCACCTTTTGTACACATGTATAAGCTCGTATGTAAAACCAATTATATGTGTTTTATTATTTGACTAGTGGGATAACAAGCCTATTTGATTTGGTTATTAATTCTTGATTTTTTGTTTTTTTGTGGTTTTGAAAATATCAAGTTTTGCTTTTAAAATTTTGTCTTTAGTTTCTTCTTGATTTTGCAATTTAAGAATATCATTAAAAGGGGTTTTAGAATTTAGAATTTAATTTCTATTTTGTATCACAACATAATTTCATTATTTAATATTAACTACTAATACAAATTTTATGAATATTATAATCTAGTTATTTAATAATTAATATATTATTCTATCTATTGAAGTATTTTAAAATTCAAGATATCCAAAATAACATTTATATCCAAAAGATATAAATATATAAAAATTTTGAAATTTACTTTAAGTAATAAATAAATTTTATGATTTTTAAAATTTATTATAATAGAAAACAATAAAATTAATTATTTGAGTATACAAATAATCTAAATATTTATTGTTTATCCAAATTAATTCATCCTTAACATTATTGTATATGAAATAAAATATTAAACATAAATCTTTAATTAATTAACATGGTGAAAATAAATTACGTTTCAACTAACTAATATAATTTATTTATTATTTTATTTTTATTAATAACAAAATATAAATACAGTGATATTAATTATAAACAAGTTTTTTTATTAATGGTAAAAATTACAAAAAAGTATAAATAAAATCAAATAAGATCCGTTTGAATTGATATTATGTTATGATGCTGCCTTTTTCACATCAGTCATTATCTCTTGAAAGTCTAAAATTAGCATAGTTAAAACTATTTTGCAATATATTTCTTAACATAATACTACATCAATCGACAAGATTATCGCTAATGTAAGCATAACAGGGTGAATATTGAAAATTATTCCACTTTAAAAGAAATACTTTTTAGTTTCTCCAATCATAGAGAAGATCTGGATTTGGTGACCATTCCAAATAACCAAACATGCCAACTTCAGAACCTTTCCAAACACACTGCCATGGGCACCTTTTGAGATCTCTTTTGGCTTCATAGCCATTAAAACCTATAAACTTACCTTTCCAGTAAGTATTGCAAAAGAACAAGGTTGTGCCCCAAATGTTGACATGAAACCTCCAATCATACGGCTTCCCAACTTGAACCACATGGGGTCCCAAGTCATCATATTTAGATTTGCAGTGAATAGTGAAGTTTGATCTGTCCTTCATTTGGTTATAAATTGTAACGGTGGTATATATAATGACCTGAACTTGGTACAGATATAGCAAGAATAGAGCTTACTAAAGTAATGAACACGAATAGCAAGACAAATTTGTATAAGAGATTCATGCCTAATTTACTTTTTTTGTTCATTTATATGGATTTGGTTGTTAGTTACTAATATATATATAGGCTCAAGTGTCTTTCAATAGTGTTTGCCATTAGCGGAGTACATTAATTGTGTAATTTAGGACAAACTGTAAAGAGATAAGATTTAGTTGTGCATTAAAATTTTAACAGATACCATGTATGTAAAGGTATATTAAACGCAATATAATTAATGCTTATTTCACATTTATCAAAGAAGTTGATAAGTTAAATGACTTGACAAAAATTCAATGAAACCTTAATTTATAATATATTTAATTACTAATTTTTTTGATAATTTAGAATAATAAAATATTTCTAAAAATTAGTAAATTTACAAGATAATTTTATGTCTTTTACTCTTAATTAATCCCTTTTTTCTAGTTAATTTCAATTACACTTTGTATGCTTTATATTTTAAGATATATACACATGTTTAAATGATTAAATAAATGACTACAAAATTTTGAAGTTATAGTTAGTATCTTAAAAAATATTTTCAATGGAAAAAATCAAAATCACTTGTTTATATTAATAAAAGTAAAATTTAAAGCTTAAAATAATATTTTCAACATATAAAGTATAACAAGGGTGGACAGAGTGGATTAGAGGACCATCAACACTTTTTTCACAAGAAAAGATAAGGTTATCATTATGATTAGGCCATAAGAGAGTCTGCATGATTCTCAGTGTTTTTCTCCAGGTTTGTTGAAAATGGATTTTACCATTCCATCCTTCAAAATTTTCAATTCTTCTAAAGTTTTTTGTCCTTTTTAGAGAACCCTAGGCTACAATGGGCTACAATCAGGGCCGTTCTTATAGTTTTATAGGCCTTGAGTGAAATTGAAAAAAGGGCCAAAATAAATCGACAATATACTTAAGTTTACATATTTATATGCAATATAAATGACTCAATTTATAAGTTTACATAACCAACTAAATATTAAATGATCATAACACTAACAAATACACAGAGGATTATGATTTATGAAAAATAATTTCTTCGTGCATTTCTAGATGAAAAATCATTAATAATATTATCAAGATCAATACTGTCCAACATATCTTTCTCAATACATAACATAGCTAAACCATTCAACCGTTCTTGTGACATTGATGACCTCAAGTAGGTTTTCAATAATTTTAACTTTGAAAAACTTCTCTCAATTGATGCTACAGTCACAGGTATTGTCAATAGAATTCGATAAGCAATCGAAACATTTGGATAACAATCTACAGCTTGAACAAATTCTAATATTTCAATTGATGCCATTAACTCATTTAGCAAAGTCATTTGCAATACTTTTAATTCAGAAAAAAGATAATCTAAATCCACATCAGACACATTATCATGAGAAAAAGTTGTTGTAAAATTAGTATAACATTCTCTTAATTTGTTATCATCTAATGACTTCAACTTCTTTGACTCAAATAAAAATCCAAAAATATTATCAAATGTTGTTAATTGTTCAAATCTATTCTCGTTAATTGTTCAAATCTATTCTTTAACGAAGTAATTGCCATATCTACAACAACTAGAAAGTAATTAACCCTGAAAGAATCCTCAGCTGATTGTATTTCTTCATTATGGTTAATTTCATCAAATTGCCTTTTCCTAATAACACAACTTCTAGTTGGAAATATTCATACTAGAGCTAAACCCTTTGGAAATATTCATACTAAACTCTTCATCTCTATATTTCTAAAAAAATACCAACACACCTTCTAATTGTTTTATAGTATCATTAATGCATATAGATTTAGATTGCAACTTTGTACTCACCATGTTAATAGCAAATAAAATATCATGCCAAATAACCATACCAAGTAAAAACTTAAAACTCTCAAGTACACTTCCAGACAAATGCTTTTTAGGTAATATAATATAAACTAATTATAACACAGTTGGATTAGAAAAGGAATAAAAGCACCTGTATGGAACTGGAAGAAGTATGCAAGCACAACCAAACTCCAACAGCTTCACAATATATCACAAAGATATATAAATAGTATTATATCTGTGATACAGGAAAAAATAAATAGCAAAATTTCATATATAATATTAAAAATAAAAAATAAAGAGTAAAAATATATTAAAAAATCATAAACTTTATCTTTAAATTATACTCAGAACTCAGAAGACAGAATCGTAAAATTTTTTGCTGCTAATTTTTGAGTTGGAATACTTTAAATACATATATTGATGAAAATAAAGAAATTAGAAGGTAAATGTATACTTAAATATTTTAAGACTGTTTATAAGCATGAGGACCACAAAATTACCTTTACTTAAAAAAATTTGTTATAACGTTAGGTTATAACGTTATAGTAATTTATAGTCATTTGATGATGTTAAAGTCATTAAATGATTATATCGTTAAAGATGACTATAACGTTAAAAATTAGCTAACGTTATGAATTATGATATAGAAGGAAGACGGATGGAAAAGGAGGAAGGCATTGATTTTAAAGTCATTATATAGCTAACGTTAAAGGGCTACAATAATACTAGTCGATATATCTTTCCATATCCGAATCAAGTTGAACAGCTTGATTGAGCAGTTGTTGATGTAATTGCTTTACTTAGAGAGAAATTTATTATAATTATTAAACTAAATTTACCTAATGTCTTGAATTTTATGATGTGAGACATGTTATGCAATGTTAAGGGAATATTTAGCAATAACTCATAATTCTTTTAAAGAAAAGTTTTCCAATTGTTTTACAATCATGTTTAACAGTTATAAATCATGCATAGGGAACTCTTCTTCATTTATAACCGATAATTCTTCATTATCTCCTATCATTTACTGAAAAAAAAAGAATCCTCGTACCAATTTAGCTTTAAAAATTAAAATGTAAAAAAATTAATTTCTCGTATTATTTAAAATATGACTTTGCTATTTTAATATATTGTTATATTCTTTTTTTTATAATATCTTTACAATAAATATAACAAGAAAAGGACTAAAATCATAATAATTATGATAAGACAAGTTAAGTCGTTATACAAAAACCAATTCGTAAAGTAAAATGCCCCTTTATTGTATTTTATAAAACATTATCATAAAACAAATAGTAATATCGCAGGGTAGCTTTGTTTTGACTTTTGAGTACTAAAACGAATGGAAGCTTTTTATTTGGCTTTTTTTTGGGGGGGTAAAAGATACAGTTTAAGAAATTTTAAAAAGACCCCTTAATCTTTAAAATTTTTGAAAAAACTCTTTCTAGTTTTTAATTTTTTAGAAAACCCTTCTTTTAGATTTCGGATAAAAAATAACAATAAAACATGTGTAATATAAATATCATATGTGGATTAATCAAATATTATTCATATGATGAATTCGTTCAATTCTTAAATTCGGATCAAACTAATTAAGGCTAACTAAAACTAATAATTTATGATGATCATCTTAAATTATTAATTTAATTCCAAATTAATTCGTTCAGTTAAAAGCTTAGTTGAGTTATTATGTCAGTGACGTTTGATTATTTCAAGTTTAATGTTCATACTACGTAAGGATGACAACGGGCTAACTATCAATTTTTTAAAATAATTTTAAAAAAATTAAAAGTGTAAAACAATATTTTTTTAATTGTGCTTGAGCTTGGGTAGCCCAGACCCATACCCAATTGAAAACATCCGAATCTGGGCCCTATTGTCACCCCTAAATTATTACATGTGCTTCATCATTATATTTTAACCGAAATATAAAAGAACGAGTTTTTCTAAAAAAACTGAAAACTATAAAGAGTAATACATTTTTCCAAAATTTCTTAAGCTATAGGAAAATTTATCGCTTTTTTTTTTGTACCCATCTATACTGACCTTGCGTCCACATGTATAAGCTTGTACTTTGAACCTATATGTAAACTATGATTTAGTTTTTCTTACTTGACTGGTTGAATAATAAGTTAGATGCTAAGAAAGTTTTTTTATCTCTCAAGTTGTGGCCTAACATAAGCATAAGTAGAACTATTTAGTATATTTCTTAACATAATACTAAATTAATCTACAAGATTATTGATAATGGAAGCATAACAGGGTGAATACTGAAAAATTATTCCACTTTAAAAATAAATACTTTTCTGTCACTTCCACACATAATGAAGATCTGGATTTGGTGACAGACTCTAAATTACCAACCAAGCCATCTTCAGAACCTACCCGTATACAATTCCAATTACACCTATGCTCATCTCTTCCGGCGTCATAGCCATTAAAGCCTATGAACTTTCCTTTCCAGTAAGTATTGCAGAAGAACAAGGTTGTTCCACAAATGTTGATGCGAAAATTCCAATCGTATGGCTTTCGAACTTCGACCACATGGGTTCCCAAGTCATCATCTTTAGATTTGCACCGAATAGTGAAGTTGGATCCGTCCTTCATATGGTTGTAAATTGTAACGGTGGTGTAATGTGATTGGTCCCCATGTTGATCACGTGAAACTGGCTCAGATATTGCAAGAGTAGATTTTACTGGAGATGAACACGAATACCAACACAAATGTGTACAAGAGATTCATACCTAATTTAATTTTTATGTTCATTTCTATGGATTTGGTTGCTAGTTACTGATATAAGAAGCTTTAATTTATAGGCTAATTAAGTGTCTTTCAATAGTGTTTGACTAGTAATGGAGTACGTTAATTGTGTTGGTTAAGACAGATTGTGAAGTTATATGATTTAGTTGTCCATTCAAATTTTAGCAGATACCATTTATGTATGCATTAGAGAGTGTAAGCTATATATATATATATATATATATTAAACACAATATAATTAATGCTTAGATTATGAAGTGATAAGATTTAGTTGTACAATAAAATTTTAACAGGTACCATTTATGTATGCATTAGAGAATGCAAGGTATATACAGTAAAACCACTATTAATTAATATTGTTGGGATCATGATATTTATTATTTCATAGAGATATGAATTAATCGATAAATTAATATTTATTAATTTAAAGAGATTTTGGTAATTGATTGAAGTTAAAATTTGATTACATCAAAAAGCATTGTATCTTAGAAAAATTTATGTTTCGTATTAATTGAATGAATCTAAAACATAGATTCATTGTACATAATATTAATGAAAACTAATAAATAATATTCATTGTTTCTTACTAATTAAGTATTATTCATTGTATTTTTACTAAAAACATTCAATATACATAACACCAGAAATTTTGGATGCAATAAGAAAAGTTAGAGATGAGCTCCAACCAGACTTAAATTTTAAGAAAAAATAAACAATACTATAATCATATTTCATTAAATTGTCTTAGTTATATTTGTGTAAGTTTATATAATTATTAATTTATGATATTAATAGGACCCTATATTTACATAGGGGTATTTTGAAAATATATTATCTTATTATTTTATCAAAATTTGTTAAATTTTCAACTGGCCCAAGTCAGGATTGGAGAAAAATATTATCTTAAAGAGTTTACTAATTTACCGAGTATCAATTTAAAAAAGTTCTACTGTAGTATAGATATTTAGAATCAACCTCTTTATTAGTTAATAATAAGGCTGCGTGTTTATTGGAACTTTTCAGATCTCTCGTGTCTGTGAGATTATTGTTTAATGCAAGAGTTTAGAACATTGGAGAATGGGTATTATTGTTTAATGCAACTTAATATTTTAGTGAAACAGTTAGCGAATCAATCCAACAAGAGAAAGAAAGTGACCTCATGCAACGAACATTTGCAGAATCCTAACCAGTCGCTAGTTTTACAAACCATAGAAAAGCTCAATTACTTGAAAGTAGACAGTCCAAGTTAGGGCTGCATAGTTGACCAAGGATCGATGTATCTTTTGTATTGTATTTGTAGGATTAGTTTAATTAATTAGCTAATGGTTTCTTAATCCATCCACCTAATAAAGCACCTTGGTTTGGCCAATAATAGAGAATATGTACTCGATCCCTGATTCTTTGAAGTAAAGTTTACATGTTAAACAATTTCTACCGTATATAACTTTAAGTCATCGAATAAAAATGGCTGGACATATTATTAACTTTAAAAAATATTAATAATTCTCTTATAATTTTAGTTTTACAGCATTTATTTATCTATCGTCAACTTTTGTCACTAACTTTAATTACGATGTCATGTATGTAATACATAGTACAAACCTTATTATGCACCCAGTATTAGAGATAATGTTTATCTTCTGATTCAAATAGATAGTTTGTTAGCTGTAGATAATACTAATAACTAGACTTTACTGATATCTCGTGATATTGTTGTAACAACGTTGTATATATATTGATACTATATTGATCAATAAACATTCAAGTGGATTCATTCGAATCTTAATATATATGCAACAACATGAAATGATTAAAAACAAAGGTAATGCAGAATACCTGATTTTGATTCCATCTCTGATTTCGATGCCGATTCTGAGCTCTAAACTATCACGAATTTTCTGGGACCTTCTCGGAAAGTGTTTCCCGACATGTGGTTAGGCATTTTTACAGTTTTCTCAATACGTAAGTTCTATTAACGGGTCAAAATTTCCTTATGCTTACAATTGGTATGAATAACTACAGGAGATCTTAATCTTTATATAGTTTCGATATCGGGTTTTCCCATCATAAGGCCGATATGAGTTCGGTTTACATTAATTGATATCTATTTTTCACTCAAACTTCAACTCATTAATGTAGATCATTTATTAAACCACTTTAGTATCTTTATCTGAATCAAATTACGTAACTTAACCGATAATTTATTTAAAAACTGAAAAATGCAATTAATAATTGTCAAACTTTATGAGAAAGGATAAAATTGTCTAACAATATAATGCCATGATGTTATTTTAGAAGTTGTAGTTAAAATTTTTAATAAGTGTTGTAAAACTAAATTTATAAAAAAGATTATTAATAATCTTTAAAAGTTAGAAAATACATTAATAATATGTTAAATTATACAAATTTAACACCTTCATTTTATTTTATGTAAGTTTTCAAATTTTCATGTTAAAAGTATAAATTCATTTGATTATAAAATTCGTCGGTAAATATATTTAAATTCATTAAGTCA
Organism: Erythroxylum pelleterianum; assembly: GCA_027563865.1. NCBI lineage: Eukaryota > Viridiplantae > Streptophyta > Magnoliopsida > Malpighiales > Erythroxylaceae > Erythroxylum > Erythroxylum pelleterianum. Next base: position 6,006,643 of record JAOQMR010000003.1, read on the forward strand.
ATCATCTTAGATACATATTTAACAAATTGTAACGAACTTTCAAAAGTCTTGTGGTAGGTATTCTAAAAATAATTTTTTTTGAAAAAAAATCTCATTATAAAAAAATATTATGATCCCAATAATGATTTTGCATTTGTTTTAAGTATGTATAGATACTTACCTTCTAATTAGCTTAGTGCCTATTTGGATAGACTTTTGAGAGGTCAATAAACACGTTTTTTTACCACAAAAGTCATTTTTAAGAAAAATGAGTATTTAGCTGTAAAATAAAAAAGCACTTATTTAATATATATGACTTTTTTAGAAGCCAAAATACAGTTTTTTAAGAAGCTCAAATTTGAAACTTCTCAGAAAAACACCTTTTCAGGTAGATTTTTCAGATCAATTAATGAGCCTATTTTTGTCCTTATGTTTTATACATAATTCTCACAATACCTACAAACTCATCTTTACGTTTATTTTGGGAGTTATATAATATTATTTGACTTTTTTATATTTTTAATATTTACTTTTGATATTATTTTTACTTATATTATAATCCATATAAAAGATTCAGTTAGATATATTTTTTATGTTTCATATAGTTTAAAATTATATAATAATTAATATATTGTGCTTTGCATATTGTTTAATATACTTTAAATA
>JAOQMR010000003.1:6039544-6051891 GCA_027563865.1 Erythroxylum pelleterianum
CTAGATGGGCGCAAGACGTGGGTGGACGAACTAGATGAAGTATTATGGGCCTACAGAACTACCCCAAATGGAGCCACTGGAGAAACGTCGTTCCGAATGACTTTCGGGGCAGAGGCCTTAATCCCAATAGAAGTGGTGCTGCACAATCAAAGAGTATTGAATTATGAAGAAGAGCGAAACAATGAAGCCCGCAGAACGGAACTAGTGCTCCTTAGCGAAGATAGAGAAAGGGTAGCCGCTCGATCAGAAGCCATTAGACAAAAAGCAACAAGGTTCTACAACAAAAGGGTTAAGCCAAGCGACATAAAGATTGGTGGCTATGTTTTAAGAAAAGCCGAGGTGGCTGGGAAACATCCTGGAAAGCTCGGACAGGCGCGGGAAGGACCCTATCAAGTGGTCAAACAAACTGGACACGGCTCTTATATCCTGCGCGACGCAAATGGCAAGATTCTGCCGAGGCCCTAGAGCTCCCAAAACCTGAAGGCGTTTTACCAATAGATAAGCTCGGTTTTATTTAATTCTTGCATTCTATTACTACTAACGTATTTGTAGTGGGTACCTTTTTCCTGGCCTCGCCAGTCAGGTTTTTTAATGGCCCACGCCCTCATTATCACCAATAAAGGGTTCCAAACTTCCCGACAAGGAAAGTCTCATTAAATTGAGCCAAGAAACTTTTCACTAATTGACTGACATCGACACAGCTTGGCCAGGATGCCAAGACAAGATCCTTGGCATCGCTCGACCTCGACATTGACATCGACACCGATCGACGAGGTTGCCAACACAAGATGTTGGAACCGCGCGATGCCAAGACAAGATCTTAGATCACTCAACATCGACACCGATCGACGAGGTTGCCAACACAAGATGTTGGAACTGCGCGATGCCAAGACAAGATCTTGGATCGCTCGACATCGACACCGATCGACGAAGTTGCCAATACAAGATGTTGGAACCGCTTAGTGCCAAATTAAGATCTTGGATCGCTCGACATCGACACCGATCGATGAGGTTGCCAACACAAGATGTTGGAATCGCGCGATGCCAAGACAAGATCTTGGATCGCTCGACATCGACACCGATCGACGAGGTTGCCAACACAAGATATTAGAATCGCGCGATGCCAAGACAAGATCTTGGATCGCTCGACATCGACACCGACCGACGAGGTTGCCAACACAAGATGTTGGAACCACGCGATGCCAAGACAAGATCTTGGATCGCTCAACATCGACACCGATCGACGAGGTTACCAACACAAGATGTTGGAACCACGCGGTGCCAAGATAGGATCTTGGGTCGCTCGACATCGACATCGATCGACAAGCACGCCAAGACAAGATCTGGGAACTAGGCGATGCTGAGAAGACGATCTCGAATCGCTCGGTCTCAATACCGTCCGATAGATGCCCAGAATCAAAGTCGTGGATCACTCGGTCTCTGTATCGTTCGGACAATAACACACCTGCTACTCAAGAAAGCGACCACTCAGATGAGACTAGCGCGAGTCGGTTTTCATTTAGCAGAATTTTAAGTCTTTATTTCCAAAAAGTTGGTCCTGGTCACAAGCCCGACTGGGTGAGCTTTTCTGTTTAAAGATACCTATCTTTCCTACCCAGTCTACTACCTATCTTTCCTACCCAGTCTACTGCACGTATCATCAATGAGCTTCTCCATTCCAAAGTCAAGCAACCTTCCCATTACAGGTTCTGACATATTTGTGCCGACAAGTTTTGGGACAGCCAAATTCTTTACAAGTCCACAATTTTCACCACAGCAAGTTCCGGTCATGAGCCCGGTCAAATGAGCCTCGAGGATCCCACAGCCCGAGTTAACAAGGACCCCCGGGAGGAGGGGTAGTTGGAGAGGTCGTCGGAGCAACCAGGGCGGGGCTGAAGTTTGCAGAAAGAACCAGAGAGACCCCTTTACAAAGTCGCTTTTCCTCTTCATCCGAGTTGGGATCCAGCTCCCCATCTGGAACCGCCCCTCTTTCCCTCTCAACGTAACACCTTCATTAGATCCTACCTTCGGCACTTCCATCGCTTCTGCCATTATTTCGAGTGGTTTTCAAAGATCTCACCTCTACGGTTGACCTCCCTTCTGGGACTACCTGAAGACGAAGTTACAAAAAAGAAAATTATTTGCTGATCGAAAGTTGGAATCTAGACGACGGAAGAAATGGAATCTCGAGGATTGCAAGAAAAAATGCAGTAGTAAAAAAGAAGTTGGAGAATCAAGAGAAATTGGGAAGGTAAGATGTGCATGAAAGGAAATAAACGAAGACTGTCGACTCCAGAATTTATAGCGTCAATTGGGCGAGAATATCAATCGTCGTAGAACGCGTGGAAAATCATAATCATTAAAAGCCTGAAACGGCGTGATAGTCGAAAGGACATGTATGACAACATAAGACAGCGCATGATAGCTACATGGTAGTTAAAAGGACGCGTCGCTCCAAATTCTGAACGGCACTCAGAAGATACGAATCGTCAGCACCCAGGAGATACGTATCGTCAAATAATAATTAGACCTAGCGTCATAATTAGACCTTGAAGCCCGATCGACCGTCTTGGCACATCGCAAACCAGCCGAACACCCTGACACAGCGCGAGCCGATCGATCGCTCAGACCCAACCGTTCTCCCGCACTAGCAAAAGCTGTTGTGCGCGAGGCGCTTATTTGTAAAACGATCGGTTTTATCACGAGTCGTCATACCGAAGGGCCGCATCAACTTTATGTACTCCTTCGACCCTTCTATTGTGTCAGGCTCGAGGAGTAGGGGGCTTAAGGTTGGGTCGGCTACACCAGGCCCAGGTCCAAGTCCACTCATCCGCAGCCCATCTACAGGTATCAGTCTCCCATGCAAACGTAAAGATCTACGTAGAGACCTAAACCTAGCGATTCCAGGTATATATGGTACTATTTCTCTATAATTAAGGTACGACATAAGAATCCCTGCTTCACTCTATTTTACAATTATCACAACCCCCACAAAAAGACTAACTTGAGCGTCGGAGGGGCTTACCAGGAACCAATCCCCGGTGTGCCTTTATTGTTTTACAGGTATTCAGCAACCCAGAGTTATTCAAAATCATGGATCCAAACGTCAACGTCCAGCCCCAACAGAATCCGACTGAACCAAAAACAGTGCTCATAATGGAGTTCATGAGAAACTGGATCCTCAAAAGATAGGTAATCAACAAGGTAAGCACCAGATCTTAGACTACATCCTCAAAGAGTCGAATCTTAGACGACAGATCATACTCTTTTGTTTCTCTTTTCTTGTTTCCATTTTCCCGTTGTATTTTACACCTTTCTTTTTTTCATTCAGATGTACATCACGCCTTTTTGGTGTTTGACAATTTCTAAAAATCTTTGTTCAGTTTGTTTTGCAGCTTCTTCCAAGGGATTATTCGTTCAGGTGTGTTTTCTACAAGCTCACTCTCGCAAGTTTAAGCTTTTTATTGTTCTTCTTCTTTTTCGATCTTGCCCACCATAGAATTATCGATAGAACTATGCCTAAATGTTCTTATGCTCATTCGTTAAATCTCCCATGTCTATTTATGAAACATTATTTCTTTAAACATTCGCGCTCTTATGAATATGTTGCTCGGACCATCCTTGATGGACTTTCTCCTTTAGGGGAACGATTTCGGTAATTGAAGGTCTCTTGTTTTTTAATAACTACATCTTTTTTTGTAAACATTTTCGTAAGAATCCTGAAGTTAACATCATTTTTTTCTCAGGCAAAAGAGTCTGATCTTCTTATACAGAATAAGACTCTTTATGGTGATAAAGAGCAATTATCACAGGTGAGTTACAGAGATTGTCTAAACTCTAAGTTGTTGTCTTTGTTGAAAAGTTTGATATCTATAACATTTAGAAGTGCATGAAAACCTTGAATGATGAATAAAAAACTAGGGCTAGCGTATGTTAAATGTATGAAGTCTATGCCCATGAGTGTCATCTTCCATATTGTGTGAAGAACTATACCATTTACTTTAACTGGGGGGCAAATGTCATTGCTTATTTTAGTCGTGTGTTTGAGAATGACAAAGTTTGGTGATTGCAAATGGATTTCCCATCTTCTTGCCCTGAAGTATGTCTGGGCATGGTTACTGCATTCATGTGGCAGCTGCTTGTTTGAAATTATTTACTATTTATGTCCACCCCCAAAACTTGGACACATTGCTTTATGATTGTTGTGCCTCGTCAAATGATGCTAAATGATCAATCCTACCAAAGCACACCTCTTGTACCCAGTTAAGCTAGTTGTACATCAACAATTACCTTCTCTAAAATAAATTGTTGTCACTAAATACGGTTTAGATTCATGTATTTATTAACAAAGCATAAAGATTGGAAAAAAGTTATGGCTCTATTTAAGAATACTTGAAGTTGTTCATTTAGTAAAATGTCTCATTTGTCGTAGTCTTTGTTGTGTCAACGAAGTATGTTATAGAAAGCTGCATTAATTTCGTAGGGGTTGTAGTTACTCTTTATATTTATTGCATTTAACTCTATTTATTACTCACAACTGTCCCACCGTCTCTTTTTCACCTTTAAAACGGAAAAGCTCAACACAATTGTTACTTGTTAGTTTTTACAACTTACTTTTTTCCAGACATCCGGTTCTTTAGAATCATCAAGCTGGGCAAAATACTTCACTTTCTCCTATATATAAGGTACACACTTCTTTTATTTAGTGTTATTGCTTTTTCAGGAATCGTGTCTTATTATTATCGCAAGCGTGACATAACATGCTATGTTTTGTGGCCTGTTTTTGTTCCATTAATAATGTAGAGTCTTTACAGGTTGTAAAGACTGCTCTTCCTTGAACAGTTCTCATTCATCATCGTTAGTTGTTCCTTGGCAATAGTTTTCATTAGATTGTGTAGCTTATGTTATTAGGTATGTTGTAGAAATAGAATGAATGATGATGAACGGATTAAGTCGGAGAATTGTGATTTTAATAATGGCTACTTAATGCTCTCATGTTTCTGAAATGCTATCTTAAACTTGCCAAATTTAGTGAGCAGAAAAATATCATTATTTTGTATAATGACCTTATTAATTTAGAACTCTCTCCTATCATTCCACCGAACCTAACTTGTAACCATTTTGTTTTATCCCTAGTTCTCTCTTTTCTCTCTTTTTTATTTTCACGTTTAAGAAGGTTTTCTTTAGATATTTTTATTCTTCTCCAAATCTTCTTAAGATGGTTTCGTAATTATACATTAAAACTTGATTATTTAATATTTACAATTTAATATTTATCTTTTTCTAATATTATCTAATTTTTTAATAATTCTTTTGTTGGAACAGTCTAATTAAAGTTAACAAAACTAATTAGTAGTGAAACCAATTGTAAATTGATTAACTAGCATATAATCTTTTTCATCTTATATGATTAGATGACATCATCCTAAAAAAGGAATAAAGGAGTAAGTCAAGAGGGGAACGATATAGGCAGGATTCGTTGGCCAAAAGAAACTTTTCTTATCTTTTGTAACATTTGAAACCAACATATTGAAAGGAGTAAGGGAAAACGCGGTGGAGTTATTTGTCAAAGGTTACCGTGGAAGAAGGTGGGGGAAGAGTTTCACAAATCAACCTGTTGGATCCTGCTTCCGAAACCCAACATTCGGAGTCATAAAACGAAGCAAACTCATCTCTTCAACTCATACCCTTATTTTGATTCAATCAACCTTTTTCAAATCAATACAGAATGCTACCAAATTTATGGAGAGATAGAATAATGTGTTAGGAACCTATTGGTTCAAGAATAAAGTCATTTGGAGCTCGGACGAAAGGGATATAGCCAAATTATTAAAGGATGTTCGTCAGCCTCCAGCCTTCAAAGTCGCTATCATCTTAAGCAATAACGGGGTTGCCATATTCTTAAGCACTCAAAACAATACCAAAAGCTATAAATTCTTATGGAGAGATAGAGAAATGTGTTAGGAAACTATTGCTTTAAAAAAACAAGTCTCAAACGGCTCAGACGTGTCTAAGCAAGACACAGACGAAGTACACACGTTTAAGTAGGACGCAGATGGACGAAGTACATGCGTCTAAGCAAGATGAAGACGGACGAAGGACACGCGTCTAAGCAAGACGTAGATGGACAAAGGATAGGGGTCTAAGCAAGACGTAGACTGACGAAGGACATGGATCTAAGCAAGACGCAGATGAACAAAGGACACGAGTCTAAGCAAGACGCAGGCTGACGAAGGACACACGTCCAAGCAAGACACAGACTGATGCAGGACACGAGTCCAAGCAAGACGCAGATGGACAAAGCGTAAATGGATCAGACGGAGTGACTCAGTCCAAGCTGAATTAGACGATGATTCAATCAAAGCTGATATTTGACTTAGACGTAGTCAAAGATGAGCTTTGACTTAGACAGATGGATTATCAGACAAAGGATTCAATCAAACTAAATCAAACGATGATTTAGTCAAAGCTGAGTGTTAACTCGGACACAGTCAAAGCTGAGCTTTGACTTAGACGGATGGAGTCATTTCAAACGAAGAAACGCAATCTCAGACGTACGAATTATTCTCAGACAAAAAATTTTGTCGCAGGGATTTCTACGGGGTCTTCCTCGCATCATCTAAAGTTCTAAATCACTTCATTTACTATAATTGTTCCGTATATACATCCTCTGCAACATCCTAACTTGTAATGGTCATAACTCTCGACTCCGATATCTAAAAATCGTACACTTTATACCGTTGGAAAGCTAAAACAATGGACTACAACTTTCTAGAAGACAACTTTGTCTAATTCAGCCTAGATTATTCCAGATTTTCCTTAGAATTCAAAACACAATTTCTACACCTATGAAAAGACTTTTAAAAAAATGCAACGTAAGACTTGGAAAATAATAAGCAAAAGCAACCATATTTCTTTAACAAATCCAAACGTAGTTTGAGCCTAGCTTTAATTACATATCAATATGCACATCAATAACTTAATACAATTACAAATTGATGCTCAATATTTGATATGCTTATAAAGCTATCCAAAATCACTAACTTAATTACAAAAGTCTCTAACTATCTTGGAGTTTCCGATGCCTTGCAAAGCTCAACACCCATCTTATTTTGCACTTGAGGAGTGAAAATATGGGATGAGCTACAAAGCTCAGTGGCTAATATATTTAAAGCAATCGGTAATTAGTAACAAATTCAAGCATGTGTATATATATCTAGCAATTCAATCATTCACCAATTTAACTCAAAAACTTAAAATTAAGTAGTTAATGCATAACACATAACATATAATTTTACCATTAAGCAAATCACTCAAATGCATCGTACTTTACAATTCAAAGATGCAATGCACAAACAAATGGCTTGAGGGTTCTATGAAAATAGAATGGAGAAACCGAAGTTTACACCATAAACAGAATTAGTCCATTTTCGAAACTCATATGCCACAAGCGGATAGCTGGGAGAAGACTTTTGTCAACGTGCACGTGACGAATAAAATAGTTCCACTCTCGCCCAAACAAAAGCATATAATTATGCTCAAAATCATTTTATCAAATGCTTATACTTTCATTTCATTTATACAAAATGTTATAACCTTATAATCGCAAATCATCATGCATTATCAAATCCCCACAACAATTCAAAATTCATGCAATTTAGACATACACACATATAGGCAATAATTTGCCCAATCACATAATAACTATAAATATATTACCCACCTAATTTTGCTTGCAAAATCCAACTCAAGGTTGTCTTTGTAGGATTCCCTTGGTTTCCTAAAACAACCAAGATTCCATTCAAAACAATATTCTAATAAAATTCATAAACTTTAATAATCACAAAAATGAAATGAATAACAAAATGGACGTAGGTTTAACCTATCCATAGTTTATCTAAGCTAGTAAAAACCAAAACCCTAGTTTAGGAACCCATAACCCCCATACAGGGTTTCTCTTCTTTCTTTCTACACAACTCATTTCTCTCTTAAATCCCTTTTTGTTTTCTACTAAGCAAGAAGAAGGATGGTACTTACCTTAACAAGTTGATTCTTCCTCTTTTTCTTCTTCTTTTCTTCTTCTCCAACACTCCACGCACTCTTCTCTTTTCTTTTCTTTTCTCCACGTTTTCCTCTCTTTTCTCTCTTTCTTTCCATGATTTCTCATCTTCGCTTCTTTCTTATTCAAGACACATTTTATCATTTTCTTCCAAAAATACCCCTCTTCTTTGGTTGTCCTTCCAATTTTACCCTTCTTTCATTTAACCTACTAACTCCTTTAATTCATTAATCATCATACTATCCTCTAATTTAATTCTAATCTTTCTATCCAAAATTCTAATTTCTACTCATGCCCACTAAATTAATAACTCAATTTTAAGAAAATAAAAATAAAATAACATGAATAAATAAATCATAAACAAATAATTGAACAAATAACAATAATTTAGAAAAAAATTTCGGGGTCCAACATAACCAGCTTACCATGGGATAAAATTAAGTTTAAAAATAAGTTTGATTGGATGAGAACTAGATGGAGTCTTTGGAAACAGTTGAAATGGAAAGAAACAAGATTATGACAAAGGAACAATTGCTGCTAGTGAGGAGTGGTGGAGTTTGAAGATTAAGGTTAATCCTTTTCCCACAATTTAGTTATTTTCCTTTACTCTAATGCTAAATAGTTAATTAAATATATGTTTTTTTTAAGGAAAACATCAATTTTAAAACATTTAAGGAGGAAGGGCTTAAACTTGAGTTTGAATGTAAGTTGGATAAACTTTTTGGATGCTTGGCCCGAGAAGAGATTACATTTTGTCCGGTAGTTGATCCTCCACAAGGACAACAAGAAGATGAGGAAGTATACGTTCCTTCTCCACCTGATAGTCATAATGCTCATCGTCAATTGTCAGGTTGTCATGATCATGAGAATATAGAGGAGGCTAGTGTTCTAAACAATTGGGAAGAAGTGTGGAGAGAACCTACCCCAACCCCTCAAGCTACACATGATGAAGGAAATGAGAGAAGAACATGGAAAAGAATTTTGGAGAGCGAAAGTTCACAAAGTAACAATGGTGCAAGAACTAATTCCGCTAAAAGGGTAGGAAGATCTGCAGCAATGTATGAGAGGCTTGACGATATGATGTAATTTATTCAAGAGAGACAAAGTGCAACAATGGAGATGAATAGATCCATTGCGAAAATTTTGCACACAATGAATATTGGTGCATCATAGAGTACTGGTGCTAGTTTGTCACATCATGATGTTACAAATGCTTTCAAAAAACCATGTACTTTGCCTAGTTTAGAGACTGGTACTCTTAAATTTTACTTTGCCTGTATGTTGATTAAAGATCCACAAAGAAGGTCTACTTTTTTTTTGGTTGACCAAATGATACAAAGAGAGTTGAATTCATAAAGTTTATGTATGAGTATGACAAACATAAAAAACATTAAACATAGTTTCTATCTATCCATTACTATGTTTAGTGTATTGTTTTTATTATTTGTGCACTTATGTTGATATGGTGTGTTTTAAGACATTATGAACTTGGTTAGCTCATTTTGTTATATTATATTATCTTGTTAGTAATTTATAATTTTATTACGTGCTATATTATTTATTTCTTTATATTTAGACGTATAAGTGTCTGGTTTATTTACAATATAATTTTACTTATTGATCTGTAGGTATTGATGATAATGTGATGCAAATTATGCAACTTCTGCAAATGAAGCAATTTTTTGGACAATGAGTTTTGGGATTCGGTGGCTTGTGTAGCGGGTTACATGAGTGTGTATTTTTTTAACCACATATACAAGGAACCATGCATGACTTCCTATCAAATAGGATAACTATGGTTGAATGAATTATTGAATGGTCATGAAAAACAGTATTTTAATACATTTAGGATGTATCAAAACATATTTTGTTGGACCCTGAATTTCCTTGGAAATTTGATTTGATTAAATAAAATTAAATGAGGAATTAGTGGTGTTAAATGTTTTATTTGGGTAATGTGAATTGGAGAAATTTCAATGATATTTGAGGTTAATGTATGAAATGAGTGTTTTTGGATATGAATTGTATTATAGATGTCTTTGTGCCTTAAGGAAATTGATGAGAAAAGAAATTGATGGGTTTTGATGACTGTGAGATTTGAGTAGATTTGTATGGTTTATGAAAGTTAAAGTGATTGAGATAATTAAAAGGGAAGATGAAAATCAAGAATTAAAGAGAAGAAAATGTGTGAGAATTTGAAGGAGTTAGAAAGTTTGACTTTTTGGAGATAAATGGTTGACTTTTTGATTTGTGATGAATTTGAGAAAATGATCTACATGAAAATTGTAGCTTCTGTTAAAAAGCTTTCTGTCGCTATAAAGTATGTAATTTTTGGATGTGAGAATTGGAAGATATAAAATTTGGAAGTTTGGATGTGGTATAGGATGACCACTATTTTGGCAGAATCTTTGATTGCAAAATTGACCTAGTTATAGGTTAAAATTGCCTTTAAGTGCTTCATGAAAGTTTTAGATTATGTTTTGATCTTTCCATTGACACTAAGTTTGTAAAATTTGGAGTTCTAGATCAAAAGATATGAGATTTAGAAGTTAAGATGTTGGTGAAGAAGAAGAAGTGGAAAAGCACCGTAGTGGTTAGCCCAAAAAGTATCGTAGTGCACAAGCACTGTAGCGACTTTGAGGGATAGCAGAAAAGCACCGTAGTGCACAATCACTACGGCGACTTTGAAGTTTTGAGAGGTTGATGAACATTCGATAGTCTTTTGGCCATAACTTTTCCGTCCGACATCCGATTGATCCGATTTTGAAGCGTTGGATTCCTAAGATATCTAGTTACTCTTTCATAAGAAATTATGATTTTTAGGAGATTAAATGGAAAGAGATTGATTGAATCAAAATCAGAGGATTGGTTAAAGTTCATGAGTTGAATAATTTTCTGAACATAGTTCAGTATTTTGAGAAATTCGGGAGATGTACAGCTCCGATTGAGTTGATTCTTAAGGCAAAATAAAATTGAGACATGGGGCTACAAATCATGTGAAGGAATCGAAGCTCAATTTAGCCCCTAAGATTTTCAATTTCTGGATTGAAGTTGTGTTAATGTTCAGTCTCGGATGAGTAAGAGCTGAACGCGTATTTTGGCTATAACTCCTTCGTTTCTGAACCGATTTGAGCGTTCTTGGTGTCATTATAAAGATGAGACATAGAGGAACATTTCTCTAGAAGGAAGTTTTGTCAAATTGTCTCATTTTCCTGATCAAATTAAGGACGTAATGTGTCAGTTTTTCAAGAATGCTTAAAGGGCAACCTTGGAAGTTCACTTAAGTTGTTATGTTTTAAGGCTTATAGGTAAGGGCTAAATGGTCATTTGGCTTCTTTTAAATGAAAGACAAGTGGGCTGTCGTATAGAAGAAGGAGAAGACACGAAAATTAAAAGAAATAAGAAGGAAAGAAGAAAAGAGAGAAGTGAGAGTTGGTTGAGTGAAAGACGAAGAGAAGAAGAAGAGGAAGTTAGGTCACGGTTTTTGATGGATTTCAAGAGGCGTTTTCAAGTTGATTCAAGAGGGAAAAGATGGAAAAGCATGAAAGCTTCCTATGAAGTCCAATATTGCCGAAAATGAAGGAAGAAAGAGGTAAGTTTCGAAATTTTTTAAGTTATGGATTTTGATGAGTTCTTGGTTTTGATACCTTAAGAATGTTATGGGATTATGTTTCCTAAGCTTAATTTTGGAGATAGCATGGTTTAATTGATTCAATTTTGGATAATTGTGAATTGGGGGTTTATGCCCAATTTTTGTGATTTGGGGATTTTGGAAGTTTTGATTTAGATAGCTTGAATATATGAGGGATTTGTGTTTTCTAAGCTCAATTTGAGTAAATATGATTTTTATGATGTTGAATTTGGGTTAATTTGGTTTAGGGAATTTTAATTTGAGGGAAAGAAGGAAGGCTTTGGAGAATTGAAGCTATGGACAAGTCTCTAGCATGAAAATGAGGTGGGTAATATGTTTATATTTTGAATTATAAGTTATGCATTGATTTTCGAAAAATCGAGAAAGTTAAAGAAAAGGGTTTTCGAATTTTTATAAACTCCGAAGGTTTTTGAAAAATTGTTACAAGTTTTAAATATTTGATAAATTACGAAAATTTTTTAAATTCATTAAACTTGAAAGATTTTGTTACTTATGAAAATTGATACAATTGTTCATTTATTAATTATTAACAATTTTGATAAATTATCAAAAGTGTTGTATTCTTGAATGTTTGAGGACATGTGATATGAAGTGGATTGATTTAGTGACATTGTGATTGTTATGTGAAGTTCGATT
>JAOQMR010000003.1:6172480-6195804 GCA_027563865.1 Erythroxylum pelleterianum
GATAGTCGTCATATCCTCGCCAGTGTAACGTCGCATGCTTAGCTGAAGACGACGTGTTTCTTTCCTCAACATTGCCAGTTCAGTATACAATTGTTCCTATAAAATGAAATGAAGAAAACACAAGAAGTAACTTCAAGCATGGGATGACAAACTTGAATAGATTATGTGTTCGAGAATATTTACCCGACTGTCATGCTCAGGAATTCGAGTCCCTGTAACCTTTTGGTACCTTTCTATTATCTGCTCCATCCTGTAATAGATAAAGATTGATCATGATTCATTTCTCTTTTCCATTCTTCTGAATTTTTTTTTGGGAAAATTAAAGAAAAGATAGCTAATAGACAATCTTCTTCTTAATTGAATGCATAATAATGCGTTTTTTTTTTGAATGCAGAATATACTAGTTTTTTAATAACAAGTTTTTGTATCTTGAAAATAGAAATTAGTAATTAATCTAGCAGACTCGTAGATTTTAATCTCCTGGAATATTGGATGTAGCCCTCGATGTTGGATATGTTAGCAGCTAGCAGCTTTAATTCTTAATTGGTTCTGACAGCGAAAAGATAATGGTATTTGAAGACTATCTCTAGGTTTATGTTTCCTCGTTAATATATTAGACAAGAAAACGGAAGAGATTAAAAAGAGTCAGTGACCTCATCCATGAGGGTTTGCAGTCAGGCCAGGGAATAATTGTTTCAGTCTTCAGATAATAACATGGCCCGGACCTTATTGCCTTTCTTAGTTTAGAAAAAGAAAAAATGGCTAATGATTCAACTGAAGGAATTGATGGTTAACTATAACCAAGGATTGAGATGAATAGAAACTTCTTAAGAAAAATCTCAAGCAGTTTCTAGGGTTAGCTCATCATGAAACTTGACCACCAGACAACTATTACACTTACTGATTTCTTCTCATAATTCGCAAAATTAAAACTACAGCTAAATCTACAGTTGCATATGTTACAAGCATCTTATGTGTCACAAATCCTTCTTCTTAGGGAAGCAAAAGATTATAATCTAAAAGTTCTCTAACATGAAGAGAAAAAAGGAAAAGAAATGATAGGCTTTGTCAGAAGCATGCAACAGATTTATAGTCTGCAGGTGAATTTTTGCTTAATGTATAGAGAATTTTCTGAAGAGATGAGGGTGAAAGCAAAGAGAACATGGTGAAGAGTGAAACAGAAGTGGACCTTAAAGGTTCAGTGCAATACTGGCACATCTTGCCAGTGCTTGAGAAGATTATGAGGCCAATCTGTGCATCGCAGAGGACTGAGAGTTCATGTGTCTTCTTCAGAAGGCCTTGTCTACGCTTGGAGAAGGTAACTTGCCTTGTAGTCTGGTTTTCAATCCTCTTTATTGGTATCTTTCCACGACCCATGATTCTGAACAAGCCTTGATATGATGTTGTAAAACTCTTCTACTTGGGGAAATATTATGCCGGAATCCCTGGTTTTTTCATGCCAAAGAACTCCAGGGATTAATTCCAAAAGACCACATAAGGGAATGTTTCGATTTCACTTTAGCTCTCAAATAAATGGAAAGTAGAGTAAGAGTTGAATTTCCCATCATAAGGATGAGTTTCAAATAAAGGATTAGAAGGCATAAGACAAATAGGCAAATGGAAACTAAGCTTCTGAAACCTAAACTGATGTGTTAGTGTAATTTCTAAAACCATTCCAGGCTTATGAGAGAGATAACAGAGAAAGAGAGAACATTTGTATACCTTAATGTCTTCTCTTCAATTCCTTGTAGAATTGGAGCTAGAGTAAGAAGAGGCAATTCATTCTATAAGAAGATCACAACCTTATAATGTGAATGCCATGCATATTGGAATATACTATATATAAAGCTCAAAAGGATGTCAAAGAGAGATGATCTTGACCAAGCGTTAGGTTTGATCCGTGGTTGAGGTTAAACGATATATCAACTTCTATGGTGCATATTACATCATGGGATTATACACTTCCAAGAGAATAGTGGTATAGCATGTAATTTTTCTCTATGCAAGAAGTTTTCCATTGTTGTCATACATTGAAAGCTTGGACAAACGTGTTGTTGTGTGACTCTTAACAACTCTCTCTGTGTTTGATCTGTCAAGTTACCTGAACTTTCCCATTTTTGGAATGCTTTAACAATGGTTAGAAAACTGAGGTTCCCACGAAAAGAAACCAAAGATGGGGTTGGGTAAGAAAACCCACAAGAACTATTAGGACACGACAAAGAGTTACAATCTCTCAGAAAAACTCTGAACGCATTTATGGTTCGTGGTGTTGATCATGAACCAAAAAGCATCATTGTGAACTTTGGGAAACCAGTTAGACTGCGTAAAGTGAAACTGATAATGCACTTGAATGAGTTGTAAGCTTATGAATATCACTGTTTAAATCATCACTAATATTCCTTTCCAATAATTCATTTCATACCTCCATATCAGTTCATCTTCCTAAGTTCCTTTTGTCCTTTACCAAAACCTGCAAAATTAGCAACTGGAAGAGTTCCAAGGATAGAGTTCACTCTTGCCAGAAGCTATGAGACTTCTATTGGGAGAGATGTTTATTTTACTCCTTTATTTCTGATTCTACATAACTTGCTATACTTTTTATTGTGGTTTCGACACCGATTAATTTCTTTATATATATATTACTTTCGTTATTTTATTTTATTTTATATTTTCCAAAAAAACAAATTTTAGTTTTATTGTTATTATTGATATGTTACAATTTTATTAATAACGATGGTTAAGTATTAATCAAATTTGAAGATAAACTGATTTTATAAATAACAAATTTTAATTTATTCATATAATATTTATAATACAAAATTCATTATATTTTATTAATAATAAATTTAAAATTTTGAAATTTGCATATTTCAAGAATATTTTAAAATATATTTCTTAATGTTAGAGATTATGATTTTGTGATTTGACTAAGTATCTTTAGGGATTATAATTATAACTTATCTTATATGAATAAGATAATCTAGTATATAATGGGAGTGAGAGCTGTTGACTTCAATAAGCTCTTCCTATCCTTTTGCTTAATTCACATCTCTTCTTATCCTTTTTCTTAATTCATATCATGGTATATATGATAGCAGGTTTTTTAATCCTACCTCTAATTCATTTTTCCTTCATTCTATTACAACTGATAACTTATACCTAAACCTTTATCATAAAAATAAAACTAACCTTAACAATCTAATCTTAAAGAAAACTCAACCATCGATCACCAAGTCAGAGGAAGAGGGGCCACTGGCGAGTGTCCCACGCACCACTGGCAGCCACTGTTCAACCGACAATTGTAGCCCATGCGCCACCTTTTGGTGATGTTCTGATAATCCTGTTGTCATGGAATGAGTCACAACAACTCTGGAAACCTATTGGTGATGTGTTCTTTTTTCTTTTAATTGTTAGAAACCAGGTTTGTGTGTTTAACCATTGTCGGTGATGTGTTTTTCTGTCTTTAATTGCTGGAAACTAGGTTTGTATGTTTAATCATCGTTGGTGGTTTTGTCATACTCGTAGTTGTATGTTACGATGGTTCTGTCATATTTGTAGTCCCTCTTTTGTTGTTGTATAGTTGTTGATATTTGAAATTCAAATTTTTGCACTATTATTCTTACACCTGATTCTCAACATCTTTCTATATTAGTTACATTATGAGTAACTTCAAAGCTGAACGTATTGAAGGACAATCACCAATTATAGTTTAACAAATCACAAATTGGAAATTGAATGGAACGAATTATGTTGCTTAAGAAAAGGTGGTCATTGTATATCTCAAGGGCCTTGGTAGGTATGAGCATCTCATGGATCTAGCTCTTGATATTAAGTTAATGGGTTATAAGAAGTAGGAACAAATGACAATCAAATAATGACAAACCTTTGAAACACTATGGAGTCAAATATTGCTGACATGTGTGAACATGTAAACTCTGCGAAGGAGTTATAGAAGTATGTGAGACTTTTATTTTCCAGTAACATTAATTGTATGATTTATCTATAAAATTGTTCAAGTGTGAGAAGGGAGAGAAGAACCATACTGAGTCTTTTTCAGAAATAAAGAATTTACTTGTAGAATATTTAGTATCCTAGCCGATAACAACAAATAAGGATCAACTATTAGAAAGAGAAGATTTATTTGTTCTGAAATACTTGGATAGCTTAAGACTAAAATATGAACCAATTCAAGCCTAAATACTCGGTGGCATTGAACTTCCATCACTTACTGAGATATATTCATGAGTATCTCCATCCTTGAAAGGGATAATACAAGAAAGTGGTGATAAATCTGCTCTAACTATTCACAATAGTGGAAATAGAGGCTGAATTAACTAAGCTAGTTGTGGTGGTCGTGGAGGAAAGGGCATAGAAGGCCAAAGAAAATGTAACCATTATGGCAAGGATGGGCATGTTTGGGACTATTGTTAGGACTTACACCCATAGTTGCACCCAAAGTCATTTCAGTCTACTAATATTATAGAGGCTTCTAATGAATCCTCCTTAACAAATGGAAATATGTTGGTTTTTTTGAAGAAGAATATGTAGCTTTTCTTCGGTATCAAGCGATCAAGCAAGCAATTACACCAATTGCATTGTTGGCTCACCTTGGTAATCATATAACCTATATATCATCTTCTGTTAAACCTTAGGTTATAGATTTAAGAGCCACTAATCATATTGAAGGTAACCTAAAACTTTTTGATAAAATTACTCCTGTACTAGACTCCCACTAACTTACTGTTGCTAATGGTTCCAGTACTAGTATAAGTGGGGTTGACATTGCATTACCTTCTCCTTCAATGATGTTATCAGCAACACCATATATTCCAAAATTTTTGTTCAACTTAATGTCTTTTAGTAAACTAAATTATGGAATTGTTATATCTCTTTTTTTCCTCATTTTGTTGTCCTCCATGATTTGAAGACAAAGAAGATGTTGGAAGAGGGTGTGAATCTAAAGATCTCTATTATTCTGACAATCATTCAACTTACTTAGTTGTAGCTTCACCTCTCCAAATCCACAGTCACTTTGGTCATCCATCCATCCAAAACTTTTTAAAAATTGATTTTTAATTTGAATTCAAATCTTCATTTAGATTGTGAGTCTTGTCAACTTGGAAACCATCTTCGTATTGCTTTTTCATTTGGAGTTCATAATCAAGTCTAAAGCCATTTTGCGTTAATTTATTCTAATGTTTGGGGTCCATCTCGTGTGACCTCAAAAATTGATTTTCGTTACTTTGTTTTTTTTTTAATTGATGATTGGTCTAGAATGTCTTGGTTATATCTATTGAAAAAATGTTCCAAATTGTTTTCTATTTTCCAATCCTTTTGCTCTAAAATCAAAACTCAATTTAGTTGTTCAATATGTATCCTCAAAAGTGACAATGCCAAAGAATATTTTTGCATAAAAAAAAGTGTTACGATTCAAGTATTGCATAAAAAAAATGTGTTACGATTCAACAATCTGCTTGTTCTCACACACCAAAAAAAGTTGGTGTTGCTGAAAGAAAAATCGGGCATGTTTTAGAAGTTGCTTGAACCTTGCTAATTAAGATGAAGGTTCTCAAGGAGTTTTTGAGTGATGTTGTCCTCACTGCTTGCTATCTTATTAACATAATGATATCCATTACTTTCAAAGATCAAATCATTTATATCCATTACTCTTTGTTTCCTCTTCAGCCTCGTATCTTTGGATGTGTCTATTTTATTCACCAAATCTAGCCAAAAGTTGACAAATTGTCTCCACGAGCCTTCAAGTGTATCTTCCTTAGTTACTCGAAATCACAAAAAATCTTATCGTTGTTACAACCTCTCATTTAAAAGATTCTTTGTGTGTGTAGATGTGACATTCTTAGAGAACACTGTATAATTTTTCTAAGAGTCAAGATGCCAAAAACTTCCAGCATTATTTATTCTCACTTTTTGCCAACTCCTTGGATAATTCTCCTAAAATTTTAGACAAATCTCCTACAAATTTTGATCCTTGTTATCTTCATAATTAGTTGTCTGGAGCAAATTTATAAGTTTATTCTCAACGACCTCGTCGAAAGGTAGATGGCCATCTGGATAAGCCCTCTCCTCCAACTCCTAATTTATCTCCAAAATTGAAAAACAGTGACCTAGACTGACCTATTGCTTTACAGAAAGGTAAACTATTTTGTACAAATCATCCGATTTTCAATTTTGTTTCTTATGACCATGTGTCCATCTCCTTTTGTTCTTTCTTTTCAAGTCTGAATTATATGTCTATACCTAAAAGTAAAACAGAGACTATAAAGAACCTTGGGTGGAAGCAAGCTATGTAAGAGGAAATATATCCTTTATGGTTAAATGTCACCTAAAAGGTTGTTACTCCTCCTCGTGATGCTTAAATTGTTGGTTGTTGATGAGTATATACTATTAAGACACTTACTAATAGATCTATAGAATGTCTTAGGGCTCTTTTTTTGCTAAAAGATACACACAAGTTTATGGTATTGATTATTCTAAAACTTTTTCTCTTGTGACAAAACTAGTGTCAATTCATATTTTTATCTCCTTAGCCACAACTTATTATTGGTCTTTTTACCAACTTGACATCAAAAATTCATTCCTTTATGATGATCTAGAAGAAATAATTTGTATGGAGCAACTTCTAAGGTTTGTTGCTCAAGGGGAGTTTTGAACAAGTGTGTCTATTGAAGAAATCTTTATATGGTTTAAAACAATCCTCTATAGCATGTTTTAAACGATTTAGTTTAGTTGTGAAAAAATTTGGTCTGAAGTAGTGTGGAGTAAACCATTCGATGTTTTATCAACACATAAGATCTAGTAAAAATCTATTGATCGTATATGCTTTTGAAATTGTTATTACTGGTAAATGATCGAAATGGAATTCACAGATTGAAAGAATTCCTGTAATAACAATTTCAAACAAAATATCTTGGTCTATTAAAGTATTTTTTGGGAATCGAAGTTGCAAGATCTAAAGTTGATATTTGTCTCTCTCAATGCAAGTATCTTTTTGATCTCTTAGAAGAAGTTGACTTATTGAGATGTAAACTAGTAAATTCTCCTATGGATCCCAACATCAAACTTGATGAAAACCAAGGAGAACTCTTGAAATATCCGAAAAATTTTATGAGACTAGTTGGAAAATTTAACTATCTTCCAGTTACTAGGCCTGACGTTTCATTCAATACAAATGTGGTAAGTCAATTTATGCAATCCCCTCGAACTAGCCATTGGAATGCAGCTATTCGAATATTGAAATACCTCAAATGCAATCCTAGAAACCATAAGCATTGTTCAGTTCAAGCCTATAATGATGTTGATTGGATTGGTTCTAAAATTGATAGGCGATCTACTACTACAGGGTATTGCGAATTTGTTGATAATAATATGATTTCATGGAAAAGCAAGAAACAAATAGTAGTTTCTTGTTCAAATGCATAATTATCGAAAACTTGTCTAAGGAAAACATGTGTTACAAGAAATTGGATTTCAGCTAACACAACCTATGGAGCTAATTTGTGATAATCAAGCAATCATTTATATTGCTTCTAATCTAGTTATTTATTAAACGACAAAGTATATTGAGATAAACTATCACTTTTTTGGATATAGAAGACATAACAAAATGTTATAAAAACTACTCATCTAAAGTCTGAGGACCAATTAGCTTATCTATTTACCAAGTATTAAGTTGAAAGTTGGGTAACACAAATATGCGATAAGCTTGGAGCGTATGATATATTTTCTCCAACTTGTGAGGGATAGTTAAAGATTATGATTTGATTATCTTTAAGGATTAGGATTGTGATTTGATTGCGCATCTTTAAGAATTATAATTGTGACTTACATTATATGAATGAGATAATCTAGTATATAAAGGAAGTAAGAGCTACTCCATTCCTTTTCTTAATTCACATCACTTGAATAATTATTAAATTTTTAAAAATTATTTTAAAAATAAAATACATCAAATTATTAAATTATATCAGTCATAATTCTTATTAATATTCAAAGCTTTAATTAATCTTAAATCATATTATAAAATATTAATTTATTTTTATTAAATTTAAAATAACTAAACACATCAAAATTTTGTTGTGTTCTGATGTCAAGTTATGAGATTTATTCACTTCTTTAACATTTCTCTATGTTTCCTTGTCCTAACATTTCTCTATGAGATTGATTCCAAGACAGCCGACAAGCTAAGAGTTGGCTAGAAAGCTCCATTACTCAGTTATGGCGACAATGGAGGAAGTTGGCGTCTTGTATAGTGTTCTCAGCATTTTATATATGTTTGCTATATGTAATATGTATACATTTCAGCTAAGAAGAAAGTATGATTCAAGTTTAATTATATAAACATAACATCACTTCAATTCTTCTGCAACGCTCTAATTGCACTTTTAGGCATTAAAGAAAAAGGGTACAAGAAGGTATTAACATTAGTAAAGACATGAATCTATTCGTCTTCTAAGACAGAAATAAAGGGTACTCTTCAAGTTTTAGCATTATTATGGAAACAGTATAAGGTTTAGTTATTTGAACTACTTAAATATCTACTGATAGATGCTTTTAACCGAAGTTTTCAGCTTCATTGAGGCTGTAATTTGGATAATATGTATCTTGACCTGCACTGATTAACCAAATACTGACAACTTGTGTCCAGTTGGATCTCACAAACTCTGAACATAAGCAAGTTTATGGAAGCTAGGTAGAGATTCTGTGTCCTTAGCCATGAATGTTTCCAAGTTTAAATTGAACCACCAAGGCTTTAGATTTCCATTTTGAACATTACTTTGTTAGTTAAAGTCTGAATTAAGAGAAGAAATTGTTCTTTGAACATAGGATCTTCAGTTCCTGTCACTCAGCAACTATGCTAATGATCAGAGGATCATATCAGTCCATGAGCAGTGATATAAGTTACTATCTGCACCAAAATAAAGTTACAATGTACCACCACCAAAATTTGCTAAAACTTGTTCAAGCAATCTGGCATATCCATCAAGAAGATCAAATCCAGAGGGTTGCTACCAAGCTAGAAAAGGTAAGCCCCAAAAACATTAAACTCTATTCTTCCTCCTTATCAGCTGGATTGAAAATAGAGATCGTTTTGGTCCCCTTCACTTTAACGTAGAACATTTTAAGAAAACCAGAACTTGCAGTGTAGTCAGAGTTCTCTTTCTTTCTATTTCTTGTGGGCAACTAGAAAATGGTCAGACATCACATGTCATCAATCCTAGACAAGGAAGGCTACTCCAATGGTCCCCTCCTCTTTTTAAGTTTTTGTCTTGAATTCAATAGCTACAGACCCCCTTACTCTGGCCCTCTCTATTCATGCTTTTCCTTAATTTTCTGTCTCTCTCGAAATGATTACCATTTAAAACTAACATTGTGGAATATATCTCATGAAGACTATATCACCAACTCACCATTGAAAAAGACCAGTGCAGAGAAGAAAAGAACATGGGCACTTGCCACAAATGGAAACTTTGAATGGAAGTGGTTTCACGTCCACTTCATGGTTATATGACCTCAGGTTCACATGGTGTTTTCGGTATTGATGATACTAAACACACAAGACCATTGCTACCAATTAAGGGTAGCTAACCAGGGCTTGTAGTTGTATTTTGTTATATAAATATTAACAATAATAAGTAGCTTAAATATGCATCTTAAGCATTTAATGCAATTGAAAAAAACAAGCCCAAAATGAAAGTCATATTCATAACCTGAGATTTAAAAATAGGATCCTGATACCCAAATTCGTAATTCCAATTCAAAAGATAACCCAGTCAAGAGTACTCTCTTAAAGTCATGAACATTTATTATATGAACATTAATGGTAGTAAATAATCTGCATACTTCATAAGAACATTACTGGTTTCAACTGAGAAACTCTTCTTGCAGAGAAGTGTGCAACTAACCAAAACACCAATTCCAGGTTAGGTTGAGAAGATTAAGGTTGATGTATGGACGATCATAAAAATGGTGGATGGACTAAACATTTAACCCGTTACAACAAAATATAATATACACGAGATGCATATGCATCTGCTACACTGGAGATGGTTAGAAGAACATTGTCCATTGTTCTGTCTTCCATTTCCTTCAAACATTTCAAACAAAAAGCCTCGTGTGGTAGTTGCCATGCAAAACAGGAAACTTGTATAATTCAAGCTATTACAGAGGGCATATTTTGACAGGAGGATTGGGTTGGGATATGAATAACCATAACACAGGCAGATCTTCTCTAGGAGCTTTTACGCTTCCTTCTCTTTCTAGTTTTCTTCTCATCCACCTCTTTTGTCTCTGACCTGAAATATGATGAACAGTCAGTTGATAAGCTGTAGCCATATGTGTCAGGTAGTTTCTTGTCTTTTTCATTGCAAAGCCTACATTGTTCATGGGAAATTTACTTGATACAAAATCCTACTATTGAATTCCAGCACCTTTCTGTGCCTTCTAGTCATTTTCTCAATCTCTATCTCTGACGATACTACTAATGGAGGGTAAAGACCGAGCAAAAATCAAGAAAATGAGAGCTGGATGGAAAGTAAATGCATGAGAATTGACTCCCTAGGGAAAAACAAAGTTCTGCTCCTTTCTTTGTCCTTTTCACAATCACTAATAATCACCATGACAAACGGCAATGCTCCCATAATTTCAGAACAAATATTTTTTGGGGCCAGATGGCTGACAAGTCAAAAGTAGAACAACTGCATAGATACAGAAGTAACAAAAATCAAACTCATGAACAGATGTTCGGTGACTCACTTTTCTTTAGGCTGGAAAGCCTCTACAGCCCGTTGCACAGCATACAGGAGCATTTTCCTCACCTGTAAAGTATCCATCCAGATCGGAACATGTCAATTTATAATCATCACAAGCAACTTGAACATATGTAGTAAAGAATGTGGCAGTCCGAATTGATGACGGTAGAATAAACTTTGTAAGCTACTTTCAGTTCAACCAATTTGTTTTACTTAAATAAGTTTAGTACACAAAGTTGCTCCTTTTGGATTTCGTTTGTTAACAGTTACTCCTTGTGAAATTTAAGGAACTATAAATTTATTTGTTTGTGCGTCAACCCTTTATAATACCACCACCAAAAACAAAAAGAATCGTGTGAAAATCTAAAGTTCAAAGCTGTTCTACATCACGTCCTGTAGAATAAAGTGATCAACTTAAAGCATAGTGAAAACAGTGGCAACCAACAAAACCTAACCATCTTTCCAAATTTGGAGCCCAATCCAACAGAGATGACCAAGAAAACAAAGAAATTAACAAACTTAAACGTTTAGCTCCATTATACTTTATAGTTCAATTCCCACAAAATCATGCAAGAAAAGACCAACATAAAACATGGTGATATCAGCACAAACTAAACAGTAAAAGCAAATCATCTCTCCAAATTTGAACCCAAATCCAACTTATCTAACAGCATATTCGCCTATGAGAAATATAATCCCAGGAAAACCAAGAAAGAAAGAAATTATTAACAATAAAAAAATTAGGCCCCAATTTACTTTTAAGTTTATGTCCCAATATATCAAAGGCAAAAATGTGTCCAAGTCCAAAAGTAACCACCATAAAATATATAAAATAAAACTACAAGAAGCCTACCTCCAACTTGTCCTCCTTAGCTCGGTGATTACGTGGAAGTAGACGAAACTCCTCGGTCAAGCGAATACACTCACCAACATTTTCAGGCGAAACAAAGTCTAACGCTACCTTTATACATGACTGCAACAAAAATATCAATTGATCTTTTGATATTAGTGCTTAAACTGTCAAAACAATGGATAAAGTCCAGAACGAATCTGAAAGTATACAATCTTTATTGGCACAAGAATGGAGTTCATTTTATGGTTTGCAAGCTGAAGACTACAGAATAGCATTCTCTAGCAAAATGTAACATATCTTAACAGTTATGATATCATCTATATTGCCTTTGAGGGGAACTCGGATTAAGATACCCAACTTATTTCAACACTCCCAGAGCATCCACAGGACAATAATTTTAAAGATCAAGATCAATTAAACATATCAGTATCATTTACGCAACTGTTTTAGACATATTTTTCAGCCTGCCCATAAGTCATACATGCGACTGTTGGAACACATAAATAGAGCCTGCTAAGCATGAAAGCAGCAAAGATAACTGATTAATTCACAACATCTGGCATCACCAACTGTAAGAGAGATGAGCATTGTGTAGAAAGATTAGTTGATGTTAAATATCCTCTGAATAATTAAAAAGTAGAATTGATTAAATTTATACGATAATCATCTTTGGAGACATTATTATACATTACATATGCACTCAACACAACTTTTAACACATAACAAACATTGTAGCAAAGTTTGGCAACGGATGGCATTACACCTTGCAGAACTTCAAGCTAGAGAAGACAAGTCAAAACTGAATAAATTCCTAACTCAAATCAACAGCTTTGACAAACTTCTTGGACAAATGAACCTTTTTTTGATTATAATTTCTCATAAAGCTGAGGTTGACTTGAATAGCAACACATATATAGCAATATTGCTTGATGTTTGACACTATTGAATTCAAGGGTCACACAAAATCAATCTCGTTCTATTATCACATCCATAGTTAGAACATCCATCCTAGTCAAAAGTTCTAATTCTGTATCAAGGTCATGGAAGTCATGGAAGTGACAAGAATCAAGCAAATTAATTATAAAAAAAAGTCCAATGCAACAGTAACTTACCTTCAAATTTCTCACTTGATGAGGACAGCCTGCAGGAATGAAGACAGCATCTCCAAGTTTTTGAATGAAGGTCCAAGGTTCAATTCCTGCATACAACCATGAATAACCTCAATATAATAATAACTAATAAATATAAAAAGTAACTAGAACTTATCTATAAACGTGAAAACTAACCATATTCCTCTTTCAGCTTTCTCTTATGCTCTTCAGTCAAATAAAATGTTTGATCATGTATTGGATCAACAACCTACACCCAGAATAAGCAATTCAATTAGAAAGACGTCTAGTGTGACAATAAGGGATGGCAATGGGCCGGGCTGAATTGAGCCCCTGATGCCCACTGCCCGATCCCACTGGGTTGCACCAAAATGGTGTCGTTTTGGTGTAAATGACCAAAATAACACCATTTTAGTCTTAAGAGTTTCTTAAAAATGCAAACCAAAACCAAAACCAAAACATCATTTTGGTGAGGGTGTTTGAACCTTTTGGGTCAAACTTTGGACTAATCTCCCAAGCCTGAACCCAACCCAAAGCCTAGTCAACTCGAGCCTGGACTGATGAATTTGGGCCAGCCCAAGCCAGGTCAGGCTTAAATTGCCAACTGTAAATAGCACACACCTTTTCTGGACATATAGATGTCGGATCCATCAAACAACAAGATAGCTACCATCTTTTCAAGACACTTTTCAGGCAAATTTTAAAGAAAAATACTCAGCATCATTGATATCAATTATCAATATATTTATGATGATTGCAGTTCTTTCTGGAATTTTAAATCTTAAAGTCAAAGCAGCACATTTTGCTGCTTTCACATACACTTCAGCTATACACAACTAGAAAAATCTAGCATCAAACAGAAACCAACCATGTTTACTTTAATGCATAAAATTACCTTCTGCAATGGAAGGCAATGAATGTGCCTAAATTCTCTGAAGTGCCTGTTAAGATATTGCTTCAGCTTATCAACATCTTCTCTACGGAAAATATCCCAAAGCGCACCTCCCTCCACTTCATCTTGCCTATCTAAAGGGCTACCACCCTCATTCTCTCTGCATTTAACCATGTCCTCCTCAAATTTTGTCTCTGACGAATCAAAGTCAGTCAGCAGAGATCCCTCATTTGGATCAACTTCAGTGGCAAACTGACCATTGATGCCTTTATGTTGAACAATCTCCATCTCCTCCCTACTTTTTGGCTCTGGTTTCTTCGGATCATGTTCAGATGACTCAGAATCATCTTGGTGGCCATCAATTTGAGAAGTTAACTCTTGATTGTTTACTGGTGAGCTACCACATGTATCATTATTGTCAGAAGAAGCCGTTTCATTTTCTACCTGATTGATTCCAAAAAGTTCCTTTTGATCTTGCTTAAAGTGATCCTTTTTCAATTTCTCTATGCCAGCGAGGATATGAGGCTCAAGCTCTACTTCAGCAGTATGTGTTAAAACATTCACCTGAAACAGATAATTTTAAAGATCATGGATAACTCAATATTTAAATACCAGTTTGATAGTAAGTAATCATTTTAAATCCAGATTGTTCATTGCAATAAATCAAAACTTCTCTGCCAGTTCAAATAAAGATAAACAATTGATGCCATATTCTAAAGTTTATACCGTTTAACATAATCAAATGTTTACCAACTCCACATTTATACACAGGTAAAGAAGCTGACCTACTAGAATGACTAAAGGAAAACATGAGACCACCAAAAAGTTGAGTATACATTCATTCCCCTCGTAAAGAACTAGTTTTCAACGCACAAATATAGAGATTGACCACATGCATTAATGATACTGAACATACCGCATCTGACATGTCACAGTGAAGCTTGGTCACAGAATCTCCACGTCCAAGTTCTTGAGAAAATCCAAAAGCAATGTAAGTTTTAGGTCCCATATCTGGCTTCAGAGATTTAGCAGGCAAATTGATGGCAAGATTTCGAGGCCCTTCTTTAGGATGTGTATACTCTTTAAAGGGCAAACAACATATAAATTCTTCATTGTGTCGTGGCAAACGTTCATCAAACATATTAGATGGAGGCCAATCTTTCAACTTCAATATTAGAGGCCAACCTTTGTTATCTTGCAACCCTTCTGAGTATCCAACAAAAAATCGGTGGACATTGATATCTCCCTGCATATCAAAAGAATCAGCATCAATACTCAAAGATCAAAACCAGCAAGAATATTTTGGTCGGAGGCCCCAGAAGTTACAGAAGAAGAACCAGGCTCTGAATCAACTAATTCTAAAACTACAGCAAAATGTAAAGCATGCAAAAGGAAAAGAAGATACACGGGAGGTGAATATAATGTTAAATTACATCAATAAAAGGTGCATATCATTTGCTCTCCATTTGTTCTACCAATCTTTAACAGAGAGAAACAATGAATTTTCACTTTCTTCAGAACGAGGTGAATATGACAGAGTGTTGTTCTTTAATTTCACACATGTACCAAGAGCCACCAGATCAAACTAAAATGACGGCCTTCCCAGTTAAAAGAAGAAATATACTAAAAAGAATCAAAATAGGAAAGAAACACAAAAGTCAAGACAGCAGAGCAAGTAAAAAAAGTGACCGTTCAGAGAAATCAGCCATGCATGGCAAGATATGCAGTCACACTAGTTAAGTAATCAATATCTATAATAAATCACATATCATATGTGAATAATGCACATAACAGTCCTATAGAAAGACCCTGTGTTAAATGCATTGCATCACATAAAGTAGCATCCACATTCAAACCTGTCAACTTGAGGCCCTGAATAGAAGAAATATCAACATAAGTTCCAGATTACATATCCTGTCAAAGAATGGTGGGAACTGCGAGAGCAAAAACTAGGCTCTACTGTGCCCAAAAAGATATCTTAATTGGTTTGAATTGTTTAAACAAACATATATCTCACTTCTAGCAAGATTACCAGTGCGAACTCATCTTCTACAATAATCTTGACTATTTGTGTAGTTAAATTATGCTTAGGTCAATAGTCAGCCCAAGGGACATAGCTGTATTAGGATGATATACAGTCGGAAATGAACTGTTGACCTGATTCTTGGGATTCTACAGCTGAATACTACAGCTGTAAAATTCTAGTCAATGCTGTAAAATAGGAAATTACTCTTGAGATATTCAAATCAGATGAATTTTTCTCTCCAGTATTCAGCTAATAACAGATAAGTACACTTACCTCACACCAATCCAAACAGTCAATGGCTCTCACATCCAACAGTGGTTCATGCTTTTCACGTTTTTTCTGGCGGAAGGCACGCCACATCACCAATGGCTCCCAGCTTAACCCAGTTGCAGTTTCCAGTACGTCACTGACAATCACTGGCTCAGCTTTCATCCAGTGATGCTGAAAATGGTGAATATCCATTTCTTTGATATCTTTGGCTCTTGGGTTGTACAAATAATTATCATTAGAATCTTCTCGAGATGCTGCTTTCAGCAACGAAAAACTGTCCAAATCTACATGATCATTCGAGTTAAAACACAGACATCCTTCAATAGGAGTCCCAGCCATGTCCAGTTCATGTCTTTTAGTAATATCTTCTGCTTTCTTCACTAACTCTGAAACATTAGCTGGGAACAAAGACTTGAGTTCTAGAATGTCACCCCCACATGAGCAACTGATGCTTTTGTCTTCATTTGCTTGCCACCTAGTTTTTGTCTCAGAAGGATCCTCACAAGGAGTCTCAGTTACTACAGCAGATGGTTCCGGTGGTTTCAGATCTCCACCATGCAAATGATCAGGCCCTGGATTAAAATACTCCATAACAACATCATCCCCACCACCTTGTAGGCATCCATTGCGGATCTCTTGGCAACAAGTAAGACAGAGATCACAAAAACACCTCGGACAGCTTCTATGATAATCAGATATAGAAGTTTTGCAGTTGTCACTGTGTCCCCGAGTAAAAGAAAATAATAAAGGAAAATTTTTCAACAATGAATCTTACTTAAAGCAATGAAAAATCTCCAAAATGTTTCCTAACCTGAAGAAGGCCTTACCAGAACATGCGCTCATTCACAGGACAATCAGAAAATTTTACATTCAATTCCGCAAGAGGTACCCCTGCCCAAAACAATAGTCAGCATTTGATGTAAAGGAAAACTAACATTTGAATTCCCAAATAATAATTTGAGCAGATACACTGGGCCACTTATTATGTGGAAAGAAATGTAAAATCAAAAGTAAACATATAAATGTAATTGGGTGCTCAATAACAGAGTTCCTCAAAAACATATAAACTATTACGCAGGTACTGGTTTGATTGATACTTCAGATTTTGCTCTAACGATGTGAATGGCGTTCAGTGCAGATTCTTAGGCTAATACCTGGGGGCACGGGGAGATACTCATTCTCGGGCTGAGGCTGCATCTTCAGAATATGCGCCATCTCATGACGCACAAAACTAACCTATCACTTTCATCTGAATTCGAGGAACCTATACTAAACATCTTTTTGACCTACAATAATTGATTAAGTGTATGTTCCTCAATTGAAGGGATTTTACATTCTAAGCATTCAACATAAATAGACCATCCTCAAAACATTCAAATAAATAAATAAAAGGAGATAGAAACTTTTTATTTAACAATTGTACAAAAACTTCCTAATTTATCGATTATACAAATCTCATTTGGGAAACAATCAAAGATTACCCTGGATCCTTGCCTCAATCTCTCTTTCTGCCATTTGATCTTCATCTATCTGCTTCAGGCGTGGAAGTAGTAGTTTGAGCAAATATATAGAGTGCTGTTGAATTTGTTCATCACTAAGTTGAAGTTTTACTTCTTCCAAAAGCTGCAGCCATTAGCAGGTCATCAAATACATGCTTGAACGTGTAATAGAAACACCATAAAGCACAAATCCAAGTTGAAAAACAAACTTTATCCCGAGCTTCAGATGGCATACGCATATGCAGGCAAGATTTACAATTGCAGTTCCCACGGCAAACTGGACAAGCATCAGCAACATCATTCTCCGTCATCATAGGGTACCTAAAACATGAAGAAAGGAGGACCCTAGTAGCAGTAGAATAACTTAGCAGGCATAAACCAACCTGCCTAGTAGAAACTTCGAGCCTATCCGCCCTCTACAGTTATAAAACCTCAAATCGTTCATAAAAGACAGTGTACATTCATTTCAACTTTCTAGCAGATCATTCGTATAAAATTTTCAATAATACATAGATCATGCCTGATATACGAGTTTAATTGGGAAAAAAAGTTATTAGAATCATTAAACAAAAATACTTCAATTAAAAAAAATAACATAAATGATATTCCATTAAATACCACTTCAAACACGAGATGCAGAATCGCCTCCTCTTGCATTTCTGACACCTGACGACTCTCCCTTTATCATTCCTTTGGCATTGATGGCACATTTCACAGTCCTCTTCTGTGTACTGCAAGCACAAAGACGGAAAGTCAAATAACCCAAACAATATTTTAAGAAAAGCAATGAAATCCTAAACGTCCTTAAGATAACCAAAACCTGGCGGGTTCGCTTTTTCCTTTCAACTTCTATCTCAGAAGATAGTGTATTGCTCAGTGGATAACCAGACTCGGTGCTCGTCGCCACTGAATCAAGTTCTCCTTCATCATTCTCCTTGGCCCAACCATTCCTTTTCCTTCTTTTATTTACATTCTTTCCACTTTCCTCCTCCAAGTTACCATTCTCATTGCCTTCCCTTGTTCCAAAACAATCCTTTTTTACGACCACACCTTTCTTCCTTCCCCTACCACCACCTTTCTTCTTCTTTGGAACCCCACCCTCCTCGTAATCCTCTTCTTCATCAATCTCAGCATAGTTCACCTTTTTCCCTTTACTTCTCCGACTCCTTTTCAAAGAAGAAACCACACTATCCTCTTCCACGCAATCAAAATCTTCTTGCAAGTTCCCATCATTTATTCCTCCTTTCACTCCGTCACCCCCATCTAGTTCCTCGTTTTCATCACTAAAGGTACTTCCTTTCTTTTGACGCTTCCTCAAAACTTCCGTTTCAACAGTGCCCTTTTCTTCTTCATTCTCTTCTTGGCGATTACACTCACTATTCTCGACTCTCTCAACCTTTACATCATGCTCAGCAATCCCCGCCATTACATCATGTTCACAAATTCCAGCCATCGCATCCCCAAGCTCGAACCCTTTATTGCCGTTCCCTTCAGCGACCACCTCCGGTGGTTTGTCAACGGTTTCGAAGTCTTGATTCTCCAGTTTCGGACAAGGCTCCATAACGGAGAAAGTTTACAGCTTGAGAGATTTACAGAGATAAAAGAGACAGAGAGAGAAGAGTCACTTAGATTTGTTGCAGGTGAGAAATCAAAGAATCTTAAAATAGAAGTAGTTTCAGTTATACATACATACATACATATATATATATATATATATATATTAAGGGAAGAAAAAACAAAAATAGCCTATAACAGCCTACTAACTTGAAGATGTTTGAAGACTTGGCTGGAAGTACAGAGAATCTGAGAAACTCAATAAGTACCTGAAAAGCTATTCAAAACAGTTGGCTGCTCACTGAATTAAGATTTTGGAATTAGGAACAAATCTTGGAGTTTGGAGGGTGTTTTTGGCGCCAATTCCGGATTGTTAAATTCAATTAGGGTTTGCTCTGTTTCCCCCTCGAGCCCCTTGAAACCACGCCCACAGTAATCAAATAAAAAGGTCCTAAGCTTTCCAATTGGCTTCATATTTAAAATCATAATCAGACACAAATATGAGTTCCAACTAATTTAATTTTGTGAAAAACAACTTCGCCTGAGTCCTGACTTAGGAATTTTTTAATTTAAAAAGTAAATACATATTAAAATTTAAAATATTATTTATTAATTAATTTCGTCCGTACCAAAGAGAGGCGGCAAAATAAAGAAAAGGCAAGCATTGTTTGGATGATGATGGTATGGGCATGATGAAATCAGGTCGGTTCTCTTCTCTCTTTAATTATAACCCAACAAACTTTAACCCACTCTTTATCTCGAAATTCCAACAATATTCTAATCTCCTTAAAAACATTGTTCTCTTAATACAAAGTAAAAATATTAATTAAAATATAAAAATAATATCCGTGTCATTTCATTAATTTAAAATCCGATCCCGAATTTGTTAATTTCGAGTGAAACCAGCCTGACTAAACTATAATTACCATCGCTAACCAACTAGTTCCATGAATTAACCTGTATTTTTATGAGTACTTTTATAATGCTTACTCAATTTGTGAATTGTTTATGTTACAACAACATAATCAGCTACTTTTGGTGAAGATTCAACCACCATCACACCAGCTTCTCTTGAGTCTTGATTTTGTCCTGGCCTGTACACTTCCCCCCAGATACAATAGCTGCATATAGACAATGGTAGTTGATCCATATTTGTTCCATGATTCAAAAGGGAGAAAAGGAAACTTTAACATTAGCGATTGAAACACTTAAATGCAGTTCCCCTTTTGCAAATGCTCAGAAAGCTACACAATGTTTGAAACTACAGACTCTGGAATATGGGATATGATAAGCAACTTAAAATAAAATTATAGAGTGTGATCACAAGGTAATACCTCCGGCATGACCCATACGACGACCGGTGGAGCCGTAAGTCCAGCAATGAATGTAACAACAGGCTTGTCAGTTCCACTTTCCTGTCCAAGTTGCAAATACCATATATAGAGGGAGGGGCTCTTTGAAAATGAAGTAACTGCATGCCAACCTCGAAAACTTTAAAGCCATGGCAATTTCATTCAACACATAAAACAAATATTCTTTTACAAAAGTGTTGTTATTCTACAATGTAGCGCTTACAACATTAATGTAGCCATGCAATTAGAGAAATAAATTATTAAAATTGAACAGTTAAATAGCTTTTCGAAACTTCGTTCACTTCCCTTCGACAGTTCAGGCAATTTTTTGCTCTTTGATCACTGTGACTACAGAATTCTTCGGTTCATGTAACGAGCATAAACTCTATTGACAAACTACAAGAAACACAAAACAAGAAAATGCATTCTATAATCACATAACTATGGAAATGCATACAGTAATTGCAAATTCACAAGCTTAAAAACCAATAAGTAGTCTTAACATTAACATAATGAAGACTTATACAAGGCACTGGCAGTCGCAACAGAACCTTAAATGCAGATTTCCAATATTTCACAAACAACGCCGAGGCTTTTGTAGATACTAAAGGAATTATTATAACAATGTCATTGAAATAAACACAGATAAGCCTTCAATGTACATTTATGAACATAGCACATAACACATATTGGAGACCCTATGCTAAACTATGGCTTTTGCAACATTGATCACAAAACTTCAAAACATCCTTAGCGTACCTTCTGTCAGGGGATCTGCAAGAAACTTGGTGATGCAATCAACAAAGTTTGTTCCATTGAATGGATCACCACCCATACCTACACAAGTAGATTGCCCTAGACCAACTGCAGTTGTTTGGAAAACCTAAAAAAAAATTAAAATGAATATTTTAAATAATTGCAGATTTTCAACATCACCTTAAGGGCAGTTAATAAAGCTTAAATGTACAAAAAAGTTTTGCAGGAATATGAGGTCAAATAGCAGTTCCCATCTGCAACAATCTTAGACAGGTTATGGTGAAATAAATAAATGCACAAAGAACTTCATCAGTATAGCAATGGCTCATCAGAATCAAAAAGCAAAATCTCTCTGATTCAAGGAAAAATTAGGGGGAGGGAGGGGCTTCACATAGGCAGTCAAAGGGACAAATATGCTATTAAATGATAAATTTCTTGAAAATTTTGTTTACTTCAGTGCTCTCAAGTAGACCAAACATATGCCTACATGTAAGAGAATATAGCTAGTAATCCATAACTTTTTTGTGCATGAAACTCAAAGAAACTTTGTCAGTAATGCAATGATATGGAAAACAGGAGTAAATACAAAATTGCACTGACAAGAACAAATTTATTAGCATCACAATTTATTAGCAGCAGCATGCCTAAAACTGCATTATTAATTGCAAAATAGTGACATAGAATGAAATTGATACCCAAAGAAGAGTGTAATGCAAGAACTCATGCATGGATAAAGCACCTATTCAGAGGTAAAAAGGTATATAAGAAAAGTTTTCATTGACAATGGCTATGATGGAAAGGGAGCTCAAAGTGGATGTAACATAGGCAACAGTATGCAATTTTTGAACTCACAGCCTCATACGTCAATGTGCCATAACGAGAAACAATTCCCACACGTCCTGGTTTGTGTATATACCCAGGCATAATTCCAATCTTGTATTCCCCTGGTTTGATAATACCAGGACAATTAGGAGCGGCTTGCACACAAACCTTAAACATCCATTTATTGAACTTTCAATGGGACTATTTATGTATCAAAAGAACAACTCCAGCTACAGCAGTTGTGTACAGCCAATGCATTTCCAAATGCACAAAATATGCAAACTTGACAAGCAAACTATTTCCAGATGTAATGAAGTTAGAAAGATCACGACCGAAACAGCCATTATAATTGAAACCTGGGACTGGAATGCACCATTTTTTCCAACACCGGATAAGAAAAAGTTTACATATGTGAGCAGTTTACAAAGTCCAGTATAAATCATAAGACTTTTCTTTCCCTTGCTGACTTCAAATTAGAAAAGCCAATGGCAGATAACTGAAATATGCAATGATTCCCCTGCAAATAAAAACAGGAAAAAAAAAAGAAAGCAAGAAAGGAGAAATAAAAAGCTTTAATAAATTTGAGAAGTGTAAATAAATTGGCAAAAGAAAAAGGGAACATGATGAACTACTTATGTTTCTTTCTAAGTGATTACTGTGAATTAATAATATCATTACCATGTCATGCTGAGGAATTCCTTCTGTAATGCAAACCACTAGATCCAATTCAGCTTCAACTGCCTCCATAATAGCTCTAGCAGCAAAAGGAGGAGGAACATAGATCACTGATGCATTAGCTTTTGTTTCAGCTTTGGCTTCTGCCACTGTATTGAAAACAGGAAGTCCAAGGTGCTCTGTGCCATCCTTCTTGGGTGTCACTCCACCAACCTATAAGATGAAACAGAAAATGTACGGAAATGTTAGAGGTGAAACATTGTTAAGAAAGAGTGTGAAGAAAAATGGATAGAGAAGAAGAGTATAGCTGCAGGTTGGAAGAAGAGAGCAACAAAACAATTTGTAAGTTGTCTTCAACCCAATACAATCAACATAAATCAGCAAACACCTCTTTGTTTACACATATGGGAAACTGGAAGGGAAAATATCCACTTTTTCACTATATTGGATCATCTTCTGTTGGTTACAAATGGATACGGGTTAAGCGAATTTAACTACATGCCCCAACAAACAATCTTATAGTAATTGAAAAACTACCAAAAGGGTTATCAACTGAGATCATAAAGCACTGTTGAAAATCTAATCTGCGATTTCCTCCATGGTCACAATCAACTAGTAAATTCTGCAGCTAGACAGCTCAAACCAGAATTCAATATGTTTTTATTTATTTATTTTTTTGGTGAGAAGGAAAGAGACAAAGAGGCCTAAGGCCTTAAGAAAGCAATAGAAGCAGCATCATTAAGAAGA
>JAOQMR010000003.1:6214546-6229133 GCA_027563865.1 Erythroxylum pelleterianum
CTTAGGATCACATTCGTAGTGATTTGTGTCTAAGATCGGGAGATACCTATCCACCCTAAGTAACCACATTAAGATTGGTTCGATAAAGCAATTGTCGAATTATCAACAATTTACCATAGAAATATAGGAAATTGGTTAGATGATTAGGATTGCTAATGATCCAGGAGGGCTTAGTAATTAATTCTGAATCTTAGGTTATTAAACCTGGTATATGAATTAAACTTAGAAAATTTCGACACAGAGGTAAAATCAAGGGGGAAGTTAAATTCCTAGATGTTTCATTCCATTGATATTTCTTATATTTTTATCCTATTTTAATTCTCGTTTTTATTTTATTTTTCCACCCTCAATCAATCGATCTTTTCTTTAATTTTTATGTTATTAGCTTAAATTAGAAATTATTACGA
Source organism: Erythroxylum pelleterianum (assembly GCA_027563865.1). NCBI lineage: Eukaryota > Viridiplantae > Streptophyta > Magnoliopsida > Malpighiales > Erythroxylaceae > Erythroxylum > Erythroxylum pelleterianum. The sequence goes on from JAOQMR010000003.1 coordinate 6,214,954, forward strand.
GTATTACTTTTTAACTAAATTGGTCTTCGTGGGATCGATATTTTTACTACTTGACGATAGAACGTGCACTTGCGTTTATCACCGACATATTTGCACATAAAAAATTGAGCATTGGAAGGAGGAGGGTTTGGAGGGTTTGGGCCTAAATAATTTGGCCCAAACCCTATACCTGTTTCACGCAATGGACCGTCATCCATTTTTCCTCCTCTCTCACCTCCGTCCATTTTCCTCCCCCTCTCCCAAAACCGATCACATCAGTCACTCTTCCTCCTTCTCTCCCAAAGCCGACCGCTGCAAAGGCATCGCTGGATCTGTTGTCGCCGACGCTGGTGAACTCCGGACTACTCATCATGGTGGCAGCCCTCCCCGATCGTCCTTGACCATCGCGATTCCGCCATTTGGGATTAGCCATCCACCATTACGGGAAACCCACCAAATGGAAGCACTCTTCCTTGACATGTCCAGTCATATTACAGTGCGAACACCTCAGTCTCGACCGATCAACATAATGTTTACTTCGAACTGCTCCGGTGACCAGATCTGACCGATTTTCTTGTTTGCTACTGGTTCTGGGTTTTTCGCCATATTCTTTTGGTGATGGTTTTGGAAAAAAAAACGATTTTAGTTTCAACCCTTGTCCGTTCGCAACCAAGCCTGATCCGATGCCTAACGATGCTCCGCCACCATCTCCTGCCGTCGATGGGTTGAGTATATGTCTCCGAGCGGCTTCTTTCCTGATGGCAACATAGGCAGCCTCGACTGAAGGTAAGGGTTCCTCTTTTAATAAATCCCTATTTATATTGTCGAATCTGTCGTTGATTCCTGACAGGAATTGATATAGACGATTTTCTTGCTTAATTCTGTTGAAGGTGGTTATATCTCTAGCACACGCCATTGGATTGGGTTGGCGAATATCTATTTCACGCCAAATTCCCTGAAAAATGCTATAGTATTTTTCCAATGGTAGAATACCTTGTTGATGCTTACTGGCTTGTGTGATTAATTCAAAGATCTGTAAGTTTCCTTCCCCGCTTTAATATGTGGCCTGTAATCCTCGCCACAACTCCCTGGATGTGGGATACTCGATGTACTGACTGACCAAGTCAGATTCAACATTTTCAATGATCCAAGTGAATACTTGCAAATCTGTTTGTCTCCATTTGGCATATGTTGGATCGGTTGTTGCTGGCATTTGGGATTCTCCGATGATGTATTCCAATTTTCTCATTGCCCCAATGGCCAATTCCATCAGGCGTGATCACAGGGAGTAGTTTGAATCATTCAGCTTGACAGCTATTGTAACAGATTGGTTGTTTTCTGATTGAGGTTTCGACTGTTGGTTTAACAGGATTGCAATTTGTTCTGACAGGGCTTCTGTGGCTTCTGAGAAGGCCTGACGATGAATGCTGGCCTCTTCACCCATGAGGTTTGGCTAAGTAAAACACAAGGTAGACCCTAGAATCGATACTGCTATGATACCATGTTAGACTAAGATAAAAAGATAATTTAACAAATATATTGTTTCATACATATTCTGTATTGTTACAATGTTGGTCTTATAGGGGGAAAGGATTGATTCTATAATTAAAGGGGTCAATCTTTTCCCTACAATAAAACATTATAATTAAAAGAAAACATTATGATTAAAAGGAGTCAACCTTTTCCCTTTTCCCGTGATCTTTTTCCTTTCTAACAATTTAATCACTTTCTGTCCCCATTTTAAGAGTGCCGAGCCTACGTCGGAACTGTTTCCAAGGGCAGATTCCCCTTCAACTCTGCCAAATGGAAGACTTACACATTCTGGATCTTTCCAACAACCTCCTCTCAGGTGAGCTTCCCCCATGCCTTGACAATATTATTTCGTTCACTTCGGAATCGCTTAACAACGAAGTTCACCCTTGGAGTGAGCTCTATGACGAGCCTAAGTTACTCGTCTTTCGCGAAGCTTCGTCTGGCCGCATCGTTGGCGGCACTGTTGTTTATGATTCTCAATTCTCAAATAATTAGTTCAAAAGCCATCGACGTTTCTTGCAACATGTTGACAGGAACAATTCCAGTCCAAGTCACCCGGCTCATAGGGCTAAATCATCTAAACATGTCACATAACCTTCTCACCGGTCAAATTCCTGCATCTTTTGGAGATTTGACTCGGGTTGAGTCGCTATTCGGTGCAGTGCCTTCGAATCTGACCACTCTCTATTCCATGAGAGTATTTAACGTTTCTTTCAACAACCTTTCGGGCCCATTACCACCAAGGGTAGCTGGATTTGCCACGTTTCGTGGCTCTAGTTATGTAGGAAATCCAAATCTTTGTGGCAGGCCTTTAGAACGAAAATGCAAGCAGGCCGACGACAGTTCTAAGGAAAATGGCAACGGACAACAGAGATTGAAGGCTCCTATTCTCATAAAATCTCTTCTTCTTCTTCATATACTAAGTCTCCTGTTCGGTTTAGTCTAACCATCCTTGTTTAGTCTTTTCTTTAAAAGTAAACAAGCTTGGGTGATCAATTTAGTAGTACTCTACACTCTTCTAATTATTTTTTTAATTTTAAATAATGAGTCTCACAAATATCAAGTAAAAATTTAGCTCACTATCTAATTATAGAAAATAATTAAAATACCCCTTTATCCTAAGTTGTAATTACTCAAGTAGAGCATGACATTTATGAAACCAGCATTATTAAGAAAGCTACCATGCAAGAATTCCAACAATGTTACACTATGGAGGGATTTTATACAAAGTCCAACATATGGTACGGTCATGCACAAGCTGTTAAACCAGTATCCCACTTTAAGCACTTTCCGGCTCATAAGGGCTCAACGGATAAATTTTTTTAGTAAACACTAAACTCATCAAGGTAAGAATGAAACATGTAGATAACATATTTAGTAGCGGTACTTGGTGGAGTAATCTTTTGGAGAAATAACCAGACCTCGACCCTTCCTGGCACCTCGGTACACAGTTTCAACAATGTCGATGAATTCCTGCTTGTTCTTGAGAGCCCAGTTGATCTTGTTATTGTTTCCCGTACCAAGATCAATCATAATGTGCTTATTCCTAAAGAAGAACATGACCGTGCATGCGTCATACAATTCATACATTGTGTTAAAATCCGGGACTTCTGTTATATCCACAAGATATATAACCGCAAAGCTCTTTATTGCCTCCGCAACTGAAGCCAGTACTTCATCCATCTGAAGGAAAAGTGATGGATTACTGTCAGACAGGATAACTTCTAATCTTAAAAGGAGCTAATTAACAAAGAAAGTAACTAGTCATAACCCATATAACATCGAACAGTGAAGAAGCCAGAATGATAATATTACTAAGTTCCTATAGACAGACTATTCCACCTAAGACAAGAAATGAAACCAGCAGGTGTCGAGCTGTGCACGTGTTACCGCACCAAACAAGTCTCCTGTATTACCAACAGTTCTAGGAGGATCAAAGAAACGAGATTCCAATACGAACAAGGATCAATTGCGGACGAAATGGAAAGAGGTGGTCTTATGAAGAGCTGAATGCAAGTTATTACCAAAGCTTTAGCTCAGACTACTCCAGCCAGCACCATCCATGTTTCAAGCTACCAGCACAACAGATCATCAGTAAACATATATTTTCTATAGTAGTTCATACAGAAAATAATGTGAAGAAACCATTATACTAACTACGAAATCTAAATAAAGCTCGCTTTGCTCCATCGACTACTGCAACAAGCCAAACAAACCTTTTATGCAAAGGAAATCTACCAGAACTGTGAAGATGTCGCCTACAGAATCCAGAACCCGTTCATATAGTCGACAGAAACAAAAGCAGCATGAGACATTTGCATTTGCAACACACTATGTCTATTAGCCAAATTTCATAATTCCTATAAAACTATTGATAAGTTGCTCTTTAATAACTCCCTTACAACTTAACCAAGTTTTTCTCTAACTAAATCCCACGATGAATACTTCCAACATGTACCGCACAAGTGCCCTTTAAGAATCAGTTTAAACATATCATCAGTATCCAACCTTTTATCAAATTAACTTAGTCTAAGTCTCCTCATCTCACTTTACGTACAAGTACTTGCTAAACATAGAAAGGTCTATATTTTCTTCCTTCCTCAAAAAGATCAGAATTCTCAAATCATGCATGTACATAAGAACAACAACCTAGAAATAATGTTGAGACAAAGAGTAACTGATTAATCTCAAAAATCACCTCTCAAACTTCACTAACATGTATATTATCAGAAGGAAAGATAGATAATGGAATTGGTGTCTCAATTTTTACCTCCATGCAAGTTTCGTCCCAGTCATGACCGAAACGGATGATAACAACCCGCTGTTCCTCCGCCAGAATTGCCTGATCAACGGCCCAGCCAGAGTGAAGATGTGGCAGCAGATACGACATCGTCCCTTCTCCTTCTTCTTCCTTTTCTTCTCCTCCTCCTTATGATGTTTATGTTCTGTTCTTGTCACTCGCAACGCCAAAGCTTTCCTGCTTATATAACACGATACCAATTACCAAGTACCTGGAACAGTCTAGAAAGTGCAAGAATATGGTAAAACGGGACGATGTCGTTTTTGTCAAAACAGTGTCGTTTTGCCGTTACTCCATTGGGTCTCCCAGAAAACCGGACCCGAGGCCCAGCCTAAAGCCGAATGAATTAAAATTTTAAAAATTGTAATATAATCATTAAATTTTAAATTTAATTATTATTTTTATTAATTATTTGAGTAAATTCTGCTTTCGTGGCAAGTAACGATAGTAAGATGCACAATAAGGAATTGGAGCTGAGAACAGGAGAACATAACCCACCAGAATCACATCTCGAATCCTATCCAGTATCCGAACACATAGAGATGTAACGAACCCAATCAGTGTCTGTTTGACAGACTACTAGGCCAAGCTTTCTCATCACATCACTAAACTGGTTTTGTGGAGACTTGGTCTTCTCTTTTAACCACCCAAGTTCTCATTATGACTAGCCCTTCATGTCCTGTCATCTCCTGCAATGGCGGGTCTCTGTCCTTTTCCTGTTCTGGGTCTTCTTCTTCTTCTTCTTCACCTCATTTCAGGACACGAACTTTTCCAATATGTACGAGGAGCAAAGGTCTCAGTGTTGTTACAAGAGCTTCTGTTGCTGTTGAACAGCAGACCCAGGAGGCCAAAGTTGCTCTCATCAGAATTGGCACTCGTGGAAGGTGATTTAACTTCTTTTTTCTCCCAGGTGTTTAGAAAATATGTGCCGTGCTTCCTTTTTTTGTGTGTGTGTTATTGTTCTTCACAGTCTTTAGTGCTTACGGTGATTGAAGTGAACGGGCATTTATGATTGTTTTTATTTGGTTGAAGTATCTCTTCGTGTAGCTTTTACACATTCTCGTCTGTACAACATATAGTTGGTAATTTACTTGATCACTTTAACTATTTGTACCTATTGTTCTTGAAGTGACTTGATCTAGTCTTCCAATTCTTTTCTGCAAAATTTTGCCGAGTTGTGTAGGCCATTGATCTGGGATTTTACTAATTTGAGCAGTATGGCTCATGGACAAGACTCATTTTGTTGCATAATTAAGATCTTATCTTGACCATATTCTATGGGAACAATTATCGACATAATCATTTACATTCCAGAGTACCAATAAGAAGGAATATTTAACGGTTAAGCATCAAAGCCCTAATTTTGGGGGAGATATGAGGTTGGCTTATGTTCTTTTCCTAACAGTTATTGCTCTACTAAATATGTATCTTTTATTACCTCTTTCGTCCCTCCCTCTTTCTCTCTCGCATGTTTTCTTGTTAATGCTTTCTCCATATGGTTTAAATTCTGTATTTACTTCTTGTTTTTAATACTCTTCCTGTATTTATGACAGCCCACTAGCACTTGCTCAGGCCTATGAAACACGGGAGAAACTCATTGCAGCACATTCTGAGTTAGCTGAAGAGGGTGCCATTCAGATAGTGATAATAAAGACAACGGGGGATAAAATACTGACTCAGCCTCTAGCTGACATTGGTGGGAAGGGACTCTTCACTAAAGAAATAGATGAGGCTTTAATCAATGGTGAAATTGATATTGCAGTTCACTCAATGAAAGACGTTCCCACGTATCTACCAGAGAAGACAATCCTACCTTGCAACCTTCAGCGTGAGGATGTTAGAGATGCATTTATTTCCTTGTCTATAGCTTCTCTAGCAGAGCTTCCTGATGGCAGCGTCATCGGTACTGCTTCTCTCAGAAGAAAGTCCCAGATACTCCACAGGTATCCATCACTCAAGGTAAGAATGCTTTAGTACTTAAAATCATTTTTCTAGAAGTTTGATAAGAAACAACTTGAGATTCTATTGAGATGGAAAGTATGTCAGTAATTTCATATAAACGCATTTCCTTTTCCATTTTTTGATATTGGATTGGCATTTAATGCATTTGTATTCTTATCTCGCATTTTAAGTTTTTGGGTTGAATTATTACTTGTCATGGTATTAAAGCCTTGATGACTGGGAGATCTTGAGTTCAAGTCATGTTGCCTCCTTTTATAGTAGATTTGTTATTTCTTATGATTTAACCTCAATTTGTTTGAAAGGCATGTCTTAGAATATTATTTGAACCATTTTGGGTCTCACTCAATCTTTTTAAGTTTTGAGTTCAGTGTTCATTTGTCAATTGTTATTTGCTTTTAATAACTTGTTACATGACCTCAATGGTTTATTAATGCCTTAAAATTTTCTAGAGTTCTTGATTAGTCTTCCTATTTATGGTTCCATTTTAATTTCTTCATGTAGGTGCTAGACAATTTTCGTGGCAATGTTCAAACTCGTTTGAGAAAACTCAATGAAGGAGTGGTAAATGCAACGCTATTGGCATTGGCTGGACTTAAACGCCTAAATATGACAGAAAATGTTACTTCCATTCTTTCAATTGATGACATGCTGCCAGCTGTTGCACAAGGAGCAATTGGAATAGCATGTCGAAGTGATGATGATAAAATGGTATGTTGCATTCACTTTATGCATGCAATAGTCGATGTGAAAAGACAATATATATAATATCCATATTCAACATGTGATATGTCCTCAAAGTGTGGACAAACTTAAGTCACAGTTCAAACATATTGACATGGTTTCATAGAATGACATCGTGGATTTCTTGTCAAATCCAACTGATAAACATCAATCTAAGGGAAGAGAATGTGATGGCTTTCATCTTTCCCTTCAGACTGAAGAAAAGCCCATTGTCTCAAGCTACCGTCAATATCTAAGACGGTACACGATGCTTGAGATTCTGTTTTAGTCAAGGTTTTCGGGCAATCTGATTGACTTACATGCCTCTTTCTAAAAGAGCTATATTCGACTTTGAGGTACTTGGGAATGGCAATATCCTTTACAATTAGACCATGGGTTTGCTAACCAATCTCCGTTTTGTGTTTACTTGTAATATGGAGCTATAATTGGGAGCAAGTTTGGCGCTTTGTAGAATGAGGATGCAATTAGGCGAGCCTGTTTAACTCAAGCTGATTTTGTTATATTTTTACCTAGTAATTACCTCCTTGTAGAGTAAATTGGATAACAGAAAACTAGGGCTTTTTGCATGTGCTGATGTAAAGTTGTACACTACTTGTATAAGGAGAAATGATAACCAGTGACAACATTTAAGAAGCTTGTGACAAAGACATCATCATTCGTCAATCTGAACAAATGGGCCAATCTTTTCATTCAGTTTGGAGTTGTAAGCTGTTATAGGTCTTGGCACTATAAGAAAATATTTTCAAACTTGAAGTGCATGATAAATGTACAAATTCTGGGATCATAGCTTAGGAGGGGCATAGTGTAGGTTAAGGGGATTGTGCGCTGCAATAAGAAGCAGATTGTTCTGTAATTAACTCTGCAGTTTGATTATACACACGAAAAATGATTATAGATCTTTCCACTGGGTGTATCCACAATTCCAGTTGCAAGTTAGAATGTAACATCTAGATTGTCATTTGTTACAATGATCAGTAGCTGAAATTTTGTCATTATATGTTCACATAATATTTGGAGACAGCCTTTCTACCTAGCACGGATAAGGCTACGTGCCATTGGACATTTTCAGATCTTACATTTCAGTGGGAATTTTGTTCTTGTTTGTATGTTAATATAGCATTTATTTCGGTGATCAACTCTTGCAGGCAAATTACTTGTCGTCATTGAATCATGATGAAACAAGACTAGCTATTGTATGTGAGAGGGCCTTTTTGGAGACCCTTGATGGGTCTTGCCGGACCCCAATTGCTGGATATGCTTGCAAGGACAAGGACGGAGATTGCTTATTCAGAGGATTGGTAGCTTCCCCAGATGGAACCCGTGGTATGGTTATCTTTAAGGCAATGATGAAAAGCTGATACATATCATTTTTTTTCGCTTGATTTTTAATGATCGCGAGTTTTTCCTTCTATCTCCTTTTCTCTGCAATTCAGTGCTTGAAACTTCCAGAAAAGGTTCCTATGCTCTTGATGATATGGTTCAGATGGGAAAAGATGCCGGCAAGGACCTTCTATCAAGAGCTGGTCCTGGATTCTTTGATTCCTGAACTACTCAAATATTGGCCAAGGAAAATTAATTCACGCTTCCTACTTAAAAGACTAGGCTTCCTAATCATTCATCCGGCTAAAATTTGTTGTTATAAGATTGTTGGTGGTATCGCAGCATAGAAGAGAGTGGCTGATTGCTGAGGAGTAGATGTTGTACCATTTGAATTTAGTAGCAAGGCCAAAATTTTTGCTCAAGCATATGTAATTGCACAAAAACGTGAAACATAAATCAGGGTCCCGTGTGGATGTGGAGGTTTCACCTTGAATGACTCTTTTTCAACTTTCCTGAGAGCTTTTGCTGCTGTTCATTGAACAATTTCTTAATTTTATGAGCATCACCAATGACTTAACTCTAATTAAAAGCAATGATTCAAACACTATTTGCACAATCACAAAATTATGGACTAGATCAAGCTTGAATCAGTGACTGCGTACATTAATTAAGTTATATATCTGTTCACAGCTGCTATCTGGTCTCTCAGCATCCGTAATAAATGGAGAATGGTTAAATAAAGCTTTTGTAGATTTGCTATTGTCAGGAAACATTATTAACTTCCATAAGGGGCTTGTCCTGTAATGTAGTTTGTAACTGTCACCGACCCCAACTCTGCTCAGGTTTAGATTCTACAAAAAAGGGTAAAGTTTTTGCTTCCTCATTTGATAAAACAATTCTTTAAAATGTAGTAGCCCGTCCTGAAAAGATTGCAATTGCCATAAATTTCCCTGTTTTCACAACGTTCAACATCTAGTCAACTATCATTCTTGAAGAAAAGAAAAAACAGGTACCAATTTTTCAGAATGGGTGACAAAATTATAATGGTGGCAACTTCTTATTAACCAAGAAATGCCTAACCAGATGGAGAGACTTTTTCTCAATTTAGTTGCTCAAAGGTTCAAGAATTGATCAAGTGATCGAAGGCATGTATAATCTTGAACTAACATAATTTCAACCTTAATCCTACATGAATCCAGTAAACTGTTATTGTCAAAACTTAATCTTGAACTAACGATGTAGCTCTTGAAAGGTTGAAATGGATGTAAGGAAGACCCCCAGCAAACAAAAATGGGTATCCAGACAGAAAGTCTGATAGAAAAGCCAAGTTGAAATCAAACTGCAAGCTTTAGCTCCATCTCCTTCGATCTTCGTCCTCATCCACTGGTGTATACCATGCTGGCCTCTTCTTGGAGTTGCTTAGCCTGTAATTTAGGAGCACTTCTTCATCACAAAGTTCCCTAGTTGCCACCAAAACAAGAGTCTTTAAAACAGGTATTCCAGAATCCCCTTTTTTTCTCCCAGATCTGAACCAAAAGCTGCCAAATCTCCTCATATCAACTTCTTCTGGATTTCCAAATGATATATTTGGTATGTATGCTCTCATATCATTGTCAGTTAATGGGAAATCATAAGGACAAATCATCACATTTGGAAGCATACCCTTTGCTGGGTGGTTGGAAAAATGAGCTAAAGCTAATGGATTTCTCCGCTCCAGGACACCAGTAGTGCAATTAACTTGTGTCCCTTCCAAAGGCCTACTGAGCACTTTCCAAATTCTATCTGCACCTTTCTCATTGCTTTGCACATGTGGCTTGATTTCAGACACCTTAAATCCATCCCAAACTTCACGGGTATCATCCCCAGAGCCCCAAGGCTGTGCATTGATCACAGTTCCATCATACCTTGTGATCAAGTATGGGTTCTGAGCATCAACTCGTGGGTATCCTGGAATATACTGGTAATAAGCAGGACTGTATATCACACCAGGATAGAAGGCAACCACAGTGCCAACATCAGCTCCACCATTTAGAAATAAACCTTGTCCAGCCTCCTTGTGAGCTATTAGAGAGGGTTTCAGATCAAGTGTATAGCCAAGCAGATTCTTCAATCTTTGAGAGACCTCGGCACGATTCAATGGTGCAGTCTCAGGTTTAACTGTGCTGAAAAAACATCAGTCATCATAATTGAAGAGGGTAAAAGTTAGGAATAACTAACAGCTTGTGCTTCTTTATACAAAATTCAGGGGGAAACTCATTCAGTCAAGTTACTTAAATATGCAGAACCATGAAGATTCATTTATTATAACTTTCTGTGGGTACATAAGAAATGAAGACAGCTGGAAAAGCTTAGTATGCAAATGTCTAATGAAGTAAGATCTGTTTATGCAACAAGTGTATTGCCTCACATGGAACTTGGATACAATGTGGAAAATACTCTTTGTATTATAAGGAAATTGTGTTACTCATTGACATTAGAAAATTTTCAGTAAAATTATGAGCAAATTGTAGTGAATTAAGAGCAATTACTAGCATTGTCTGTATAATTTAAGTAATAGAATCAATAACATTCTCCAAATAATTGCAGATAATGTGCACAAGTAACTCACCAGGAGAATTTATCGGCGGACCACTTTTTCCAACAGCAAAGCTTAGGCCACTTGGACGTGAAGCACCAGGTGACACTGCAGATGCCTCATCTGGTTTCTTTATAAGAAGAATTTCATCCATAGATTTGCAGAAGTGTTGAATTTGATAATGGACATTTTCTTGCACTTGTTTCTGTTGATCAGAAACAGATGCTTTACCAGCCATATCAATGATCTCCTCCGTATCTGCCTCTTCAGCATCTCGCCCCAGTCGGTTGTAACTGAAGATTTTTCAAGTTTCATCATAAACAAATCAAGGTATTCAAAAGAAGCTACAGGCATTTGAGTTGAAAATGGAATCTAGTTGAGATGAGAACTAAAACTGTGATTAATCTTTTTTAATGTCGTTACTAATTCAACAGATATACAGAATGTAAGATCAAGTGAAAAGTTCAAACATCGACATCGACATGAATCTTGTGACAGCAAACTATGACACAATAGAGCAGGAACAACAAAGTTTAGAATTTAATAGATCACATTAGAGCTGATAATGACCTTGACACATTTTCTCTATCAATTTTCACAAAAACCTGTACTGTTCTTACTTGTTTTGCATTATTCCCTACTGTAACATCCTACAGACTGCAGGTGCCATGGTAACCAAATTGACCTTGACATGAAATGAATGAATTTAGCTGTCTTTGACTACTTCTTATGAAGTTTACATGTAGAAGAAAACGCTACAGTTTTCATTATCCCCAAACCCTGGGGAAGAAAATCATCATAAAATGAAGGCAGATAATCAGATGGTTTCAACTATAATAAGGGAAAAGTAAAGTCAAAGAAACCCAAGAAGAGATAAGCGTAAGGGAAGAACCTGGTATATAAGAAGAGGCGATTAATGTCTGTTTCAAACTGCAGCTGCCTTGGATTTCTAGCAAAGGTAGGGCTATTTGCCAGAGTTTTCACAGCCTGGGTAGTAGCAATAACAAAGCAGAAAATGTATCATAAAGAAAAACAAAAAGAACAAGTGATGCTAAGCAATTTCCAATCCCACTTCCATCTTATTAACGCCAATTCAGAATTCTCCAACTGTAGCTGAATTCATCGCTCAAATACATACATTTCCCAAAAAGAAGGAGAAGTTAGAATTTTCTTTTAGTAAATATTGGTGCTTTTTTCTCAAACCAATCAAATTACTACATTTTTCCACACATTTTGAAGATGGGTATCGTAAAAATCCAGTCTTGCTCACAAAAATCAATTCATTTTCATCTTTTCCAAACAAAAAAACAAGTCTTCGTATCTCTTAACCACTCAAAAGAAAAACCCTTGTAAGAGCCAGATAAGAAAAAAAATAAACTAAAACTGAGATTTTCTAAGCTCAAAAAGAGATGCAGTTAAATGTACCTCTTGAAACTTATTGAACAGAAAAGCCATCTTTAACGGAAAATAACAATTGTAGCAGCTGAGATGAAAGTTATTAGCTTTCACTCTCTGTCGAAGTGTAATCCTAAAATCGGCGGCCAACAGAACAAAACAAAGCTCAGCAGAGATCGAGCGAACGAGTAACGGAACTAAATTTCAAGAGAGATTATGATTTGTTAATCGATCAGAAAGAATCTGAAAGATATAAAAAATATGGAAGTTTGGACTGTCGCTAACTGTTCATTTCAAGCTTTCATAGCACTAGCTTAGCAGGACTAAAGAGGAAGGAGATAAATTTGAAACGACGTCTCCACTTATCGTTTTAATTTAGTTAAAACTTAAAAGAAATTAATTTTAAAAATTATGAAGTCTTAAACTACACTAACTGTTTATTATAATTTTTAATTTTGAGAAAAGTTCTCTTAAATTGTGTTAAAAATAAAATTAAATATACGTATAAATTAAATATCAAATATTAAATATTACTAATATAATATGCTTTGTTATATATATATATATATATTAGTTTAAAAAGAAGCACTTTGTCTTTTATTTTTAAATAAGTAATTATAGTATATTATTCTTCATTATGTTTATTATTTTAAATACGTTTATTGTATGTATTATTTTAATTCATGAATTAAGATTTTATTTACAAGTTATTTTAAATTAATTCTAATATATGACTTTTGTAAAATATATTGAAAGACTATTTGATAATTTAAAAAATTAAGGATTATTTTATGAATTTAAAAAATTATTCGAAACGATATTCGGTATTAACTCATACTAATATAGTACTATGTCAGAATAAAATCCGATATCATTACGATACTCGTAACATTGCTCGAGAAACCAAAACCTTAAGCTTATGTTCTTCTATTTAGTACTTACAACCACAACAAGCAAATAAGGAATTAGCAACGCAAAATTAACGACAAAAAATAAACCGTTGCAAATTACCGACGGATTTTATTTTTTCGTCGAAAAAGTTAACTGGAAAAATTTCGTTTAGCGGCGGTAGTTATATCCGTCGCTAAATAGGGGAAAATCAATTTGCGACGGAAAAAATAACCGTCAGTAAATAAGGCGAAAATTGTTGGCGGAATGCTAAAGTTTTGAGTATTCCGTTGGCAAATTTTGTTGGTAATTTTTAAACCTATACGTCGTCATCTATTTTCGCTTGAACGTTTTTAACTTACGGCGGCGTTTGGTGTTAAACGTTAAAACACGCCCGAAGGTCCCCACCCCTCCCCCTTATCACTCCTTCTTTCTTCTTCCTTCCTGCTGTGACTTCTCCTTCGGTGATTTCTGGTCTCCCGTTCATCGTGTGTCGTCGGCATTGTCGTCTTATCGTGCTGCATGGGAAGCTCGTCTTCTTCTCCGACCATTGTTCCATTTTCACATAGGTATACATGTTCACTGTGGATGTTTGTGTTTATTTGATTTGGTTGTGTCCTTGATTTGTTTCGTATGTTTTGATGTTTTGTGAATGGATAAGAACATTTAAGGTAGAAATGTTAATAATAGAAGGGAAAAAATGAATTTGGTTGTGATATTGAGATGATTTTTTGATGCATATAAGGTGTTTGATGAAATGTCTCTTGTTTGAAAAAAAGGTATTTGTGTGAAGATGTAACATTTGATGTTTGTGTATAATGTAACGCCCCAAATTAGGGGTTAGATGATTACAGACATTTAGTACGTGTATACTTGCTATGTGCATATTGGCATCAATATTTTGGCATGCATTCATGGCATTTTTCGGGTACATTGGTTTAATGAAACTTCGGATTGAATCGGACAATATTAATATATTTTTAGTAA
>JAOQMR010000003.1:6258358-6269685 GCA_027563865.1 Erythroxylum pelleterianum
AGTTACAGACCTCAAGTATTTATAATCACCTGCAAAATGTGTGGGATAGGTAAGTGCTTGCTGATTTTGCAAAGAGAAAAAAAAAATCATAGATCACACACAGATACCTCTCAAAAGCTGCACAATTAACCAAAACTATGAAAACAGGAAAGCTGCACTTGAAGATATTAAAGGAACAAATTGGGAAGACAAATATTGTTACATACAGATGTAAAGCAGCCAATTTTTACAGTGACACCCACATATCCCCTCACTAATCTAACATATATTTCACATGCCAACGACTAAGCGGACTTCAAGTCTTCAAAGAGTATTTCTTCACATAAACAAACACTCCTCTGTTTCAAAGTTCCTTTTTTTTTTTGGCAAAAAGAAATCAGCTGGATTAATTGAGAGCAAAATCTTTCTGAAAATTGAAGGGAAAGATGATGACCTATATCATGGAGTAGTGCAGCAAGCTCCACCTGCCATGAAAGAGATCAGGAAGTTAGAGCGAAGATTACAAAAGACCCTTCTTCCTAAATTCAGAAAGATCCAGTTTTTGGATATAGCCAAACGCTTATGATCAAGATAAACAAGAGAAATAACAGAGTAACGGGTAAAGAAAGGGTTTAAAGACTTTACGATTTCCATGGAATCAGGACTGGAAGAAAGCCCTTCCTCTGCAGCGAGGGAGAGAGCAAGGTCCCTCACCCTCCGCACATGAGCCGCGTCGTGCGACGCGTCGTTTCCGCTCATTGATCTTTCGACCAATTTCTCTGCTTTCTTCACTGTCTCCTTCTTCGCCATTTCTTCTCTCTAACACACAACTGCCACAACCACGACTAAATAACAATATAATATCTCTTCTTGCTTCAAGCGCTGGGACCCTATATATTGAATCTTTTGACTAACACTAGCAAACAAACAACAGAAAAGAAATAAACAAAGGAAATTCATGGTGGAATGGTAAAACTTGCCTTGTTGCTGTCAGTCAATTTCTATCCGCAGCCGAAATCCAAATAAGTACATATCAAGACAAAAACAAGCACAAATAGTACGGACAACAATACAAGAACAACTCCAACCCCGCAGCGGTTAAGTTGAAAACTTTTCCAGAGTTAAATCAACAGAAAGCAGCTTCAAGGCATCTCAGCTTACCAGGTTCTAGCTTTTTGTTTTAATTTCTTATCCAATTCGAAACATGGGTTTTATTCTTCTATGCTGTGATACGTGTAAGAATATTGTCCTTGAAGAATACCAAAGAGAAATGATCAAGTCTGGTGCTTTCAGGTATATGACGAACATTACCCAAGAGGTCCATTGAAGTTCATAAGCAAATTTGCAGTTGAAGATTTATAGTGAAAGACTGAATTTCCCCAATGCCAGTTTCTCTTTGGCAGTTGCTATAGTTATAGTAGCTACAGGTTCAGCCAGGAAATGTTGAGCAATCTTTTGTAGTGTAGTGGATGATGACGGTCATTAACCCGATGACGTTAGGGAGAAGAATTATTTGGAAAGTGAATCTGGAGGGGTGTGCTTGAACTTTCTTGTGTTCCTTTTCATTGTAATGTTCATATATTTGGCACTCTTGGTTGTAAGCATTTGTTTTTCCTCTCCAAATGTTTCTTAAATTCAACTAATATTTATGGGGCATTCATTCTTTTGCTTGCTGGTACGACTTGCTACGTTTATGGGGTCTTGAATAGACTTGAGTTACCACTAGCTTGCTTCAACCGCAACTTAGAGATGAGATCACAGTTGCTTTAGTTAGTTTCTTAAGATGAAAGCAAACCAAATCTTTTTGTATACCAAACCCCCGATTCATACAAAACAGAAAAGCACTTGAAACACCAAAGACAACTTCCAAAATATGCTTAAGCTTAAGAAGAGTTGGTCTTCTACCCTGTAGTAGCAGACCACCTTCAAACTTAAATGCTTCTATTATCTTTCAATAAATCATACAAATCCTTCAACTATCGTTCAATAAATAACACAATGTCAAAGAAAGCAATCATCTTTGTTTCATCCAATCCTATAAAAAGTTACCATAATCCTAGAGTCAATTGGTTGCATGTGTTTGCAGTGAGTATCCTCTGCGAAGATAGTATCTTCGAAAAGCAGTGGCAAATGCAAAATATAGCATTGCTTTCAACAGAACCCCCATGGTTATAAGGGGCAAATTGAATACATAAAAAAAGCTAGGAAATCAAGAACCAGCGTCTGCAAAAATTGGAGCAGAATGTTAGTTTCTCTCAAGTGTGTCTATCGAGGAATTTCTCTATCAAGGCCGAGAATGCAGCAAATCCAGCACAACCAGCGCATGCTGCCTTTGGACCTCCTACACATAACAACCGGTAGATAAGATATCTTGTTAGCAAGAGGCAGAAAGAGAATAACCAGAATGTTTAATGCTTCTATACGCATGAAACAAATTACACAGGTGAAGAATGAAAGCCAAGCTTCAAACGGCAATACAAAATGGTGAGCATAAATGGAAAACATCAAAGGAGGTATCCTTCACCAGTCGTGATTTCAGGCAATAGCTAAACAGTAACTGAGATTGCAGTATTTTATTTTCAAGATTGATACTTATGTTATCAGAATGGTTTCACGGAAAGAGTTGATAAATGTTTGAAATGAAGCATATCAAAGATGATGCCAGTTGCCACTTTTTAAATTGTGTTTCTCACCAATATTATTCATTTCATCTTGAAACAAGCTTTGCAATTAATCAGTGGATACCATCATGCATCACAATTAATCACTAAGAAATGCTAAGAATAAAGTTCAATTAGCATGCAACAAGCCTGCCCCTATTTCCACTTTTTATCTGGAGCACCAAACAAGAAGTTTGATTCCACATTTGAGACATATTCAACAAGCGGGCGAAAATCATAAGTCTATAAAGAAAACCTCAATTGCAAAGAAGTAGACGTCTCCAAACATATTCCATCACTGAGCATTCAATTACTAGAAAACTCCAATAACATGAAAAACCATTATCAGTTATGCCTGTAGCTAGCAAACATCAGAAACAGATGTATGAAAGAGAGGCTGGGCTCCCGTAGCAAGATACTCTAGTCGACAACTGTTGCATAATTAATCATGGCAGCAGAAAAGATTACCTTTTGCTGACAAAGAACCTCCAGTTACACATCCAGCAACAACTGTGTTTGTCATGTCATGTTTTGCCCTTGCCTTAAGAGAGGTAATCAAGATAAAGTCAGCGTCAAGAATTCCGACCTACTAGTTTGTGTACCATTAAATTTCGTTAATCAATATACCTTCTCAACAACACATTCAGTGGCTGAGAAAATCAAGCCCATAACTGCAAATGCTTTACATGAACTCCAACTCCTCTGCCCCATCTGTTTTGCGGTGTACTTGAATTGTTGTCTAGCAGTCATCTCTTCTTGATGCAAAGGATTATCCAGAGCAGCTAGAAACATACCCATGAACAAGCCAAGGCCACCTCCTACAAACACCTCGACCACAAAAGGACAAGTAAACACTTCAAATTACATGTACGCCAAGGTTCTAAAGATGCAGTTTAAACCAATATATCCAGTACAGATCAACCAAAAGATGCAAAACTGAGCACCCGGTTCAGAAAAAAAGTGTCAGAACAACAAATTTGGAATCTTTGAGCACATGAATACCAATTTCAGAATAGCTAAGCATATTTAAGATATATCAAAATTATTTCCTTTCGTCCAAACAATTATGAGAATCAATTCCTTCAAGGACAGATGAAAATCAGCGATAAAAGAAACATAAAAGGAAAGGAGAGTATAGCCTCCCTCACCCATGATTCCACTAAAAACACTGCGAACAACACAGTTGTTCCAAACTTCTTGGGCACGAACCTCCTCCACTGTAGGCATTCTAAAAGGCTGAACTTGTGACATCTCTTGTTGTTTTGAACTCGAGGCACCCTTATCAGATTCATTCTCTGAATTGGTTGCCATTGACAGCCAACTAAAACAGCACCAGTTAGAGGATCAACGACGACGGAGCCAAGCGGCGACTCGGAGAATATAAGGCCTATATAAAACTTGGGTTTTACCAAATGACTCCTCCAGCCCTAAACGGTGCGCTTCCCGCCTTAGAATAACAAAAGTTGATATGCATTAATTAATAATTTATTATGAAATAAAACATGCGAGAGACAAAAACATGTCTTTCTACTGTTGTAAGAACGGAACAAGGCGTACGAAGAAGAAGGGAGAAGGCGATATACTGCATGTGGACAACGAACTCTGTGAAAGTGAGTTTCTGGTCCCAATCCGATTTTTCAACTCTAATTTAACTTGAAATTTCATTACTTCTGTGGATGAAACAACAACAGCATGATTGTAATTACTGATGGTGATGGTGATGAATAAGAAGAAAAAGAAGAGCAAGAGAAAGTCAAGGCCTGTAGTTGTTGTGTCTCCTTATTTTCAGAATCGTAAATCGGAAGCAAACTCCTTTACGAAAAAGAAGGAGAGTAAGAAGAAGAAGGATAAGGATGTTGGTTTTAGTGGTGATGCTGCTGGTACCACCCAAGCCCATCAAATCAGCAGTATCGTTCCCAATTCACAAAACAGTACGGACTTGAAGAATCGCATCACAAGAAAGAGGAAGAGGAAAAGGGTTTTGCCCAATGAGACAAGCAATGACAAGGATATCAATCGAGATCCCATCTTTTTGCCCGTTTCTCAAGAGGCTGATGTAGTTAACAAAATTCGAGCGAAATCAATATCTTACCGTAATGGGTTTTCGGAGAATTATAATTCTGCAACCAAAGAGGATTCCTTTTGTGGGACACAGTATAGCTGCCCTTCTTTGCAGGAAAACTCGGTGCCTGAGAATGATGAAAGAGATGATTGTAGCTTTGATAAAACTGAGACTATTGCAAATTCTGACGGGAAAAGTCTTGAAGAAGTGCTTTCTCAATTTGTTTACCAGGTTGATGACAGGATGAAGAAGAATATTATTAAACCACGGGTTAGTTGTCCTTATTTTTCAAAGATTGTTAAGAATCAACAGAGGAATGAAGAAGAGGGTTACAATAAGATGCAGGAAGATGAGAGTGTAAGCAAGGACAGTATTTCGATACCTACCATTCATGAAAACTTAGAATGTAAAATTGAAACTGGTAGTCTGGAGGATGGTGGTTTACCTGAAAGAGCCCATGTGGAAGTCTGTAAGGTTTTGCCATACCTTGAATCCCCCATTGAACCACAAACGCCGTTGAGTGATAGACATTACATGGAAATGAAACCATTAAAGTCATGTGGAAAATCCTTTTCCTCAGTTCGAAAGGTCTCTCCCTATTTCCAAAAGAAAAAGAAGGAAGAAGAGGATGCAGATAGTGCCTGGTCTCGTGGAAAAGATGGTTGCAAAAAGTCACTGAAGTGGGGTGAGAAAACGAAGGGCAATACAAATGTTCTTTCAAAATTCCAGAAGCTAGATGTGGCATACCAAAGAAAATCTCCAGATAATACATGGAAGCCACCACGGTCGGAGTTTCGGCTGCTTCAGGAGAGTCATGCCCATGATCCTTGGAGGGTCTTGGTGATATGCATGCTTCTCAACCGTACTACTGGTGTGCAGGTATTACTTTTCATGCTTTCATAGCTCATGGTCTTTAGTCTCTCATTTTTCTTGTTGGTGAATGTGGTTGATACTCCTTGATGTAAATGTAAATATCAAGTCCCTTACTTTGCTCTTTGTGGTGATAAAATCTGTAGTTTGATGGCAAAACAACTCCATATTTTGTTAGGTCTTACTGGAAAAAAATGTTTGAGGATTACATCAGCTATAACGTCAAGGTTCTTGTGATTTACTGGATTTTCTTGGTAATTTGTATGTAATTGTGAGAAATGAACAAATATCAATTCTTGGAGAAATGTTGCAGGGAATTGTAAATTCTATTTATATTCAATGTTTAAAACAGCTAATGGTGAATATAAAACAACTGATGGTAAATATTGGAGACATTCCCACAACATTGGCCAAATTTCACTCTTATTTTCATTTATGAAATGCTATGTGGCATTCTTGTTATCTTTTTTATGGAACTGCAACTCCTTGTCTATCTTGTAGTGATTCATCAAAGAGAATATGAACAAATACTGTAGTTGTGAAACACAGATCTGAGTTATTAAAGGGAAAAGAACAGATTCTGTCTGTTTTATGCATGGATGTCCTGCTGATTCCTATTCTCTACAATTTGAATGAATGCTTGCTATTTGCAACATTTGCTGGCTTTACACCCTTTGTTCTTTCATAACTGAGGTTATATGATGGGTGTTCCCGTGATCCTTTCTTACCATTTACAAATAGAAGTCTTTGACCTTGTCTATCATTATTAAAGTTGAAGGTAATGAGATTTTAAACCTTGTAGATATGCGCTTGTATAACTGGCCTATGCTCGTTCCTCCTCCTTCTCCTCCCCCTACCCTCCCAGGAAAGATAAAGATGAATGAGGAAACAATAGAAGAAAAGAAGGCGCCGTCTTGCTACTATTTACAATTCTTGTCCTTTTTACCACATCTAGTAGTAGTAGGACCTAAGAATGCATGAGAGCGGATAAACTAGTTGCATATGATGCATTTAGTTGAGGAACCTCTTTCTACTTTGTGCCAGGGAAGGGAAGGAACATGACTGTCCAATTTACTGTTATTTTTTGAGAAATATTGAACATTTTTGGTCGAAGAATGAAATTCAAGATTATTTGAGTGAATTTAGCATCATTTCTACTTGCATTCATTTCATCTGCCTTCATGAAGCCCTTAATTGCATATCTTGATGTGTGTTAAAGTTGGTTTGAAGTTTCTGTCTCTCTCATGTTCTTGGTTGTTGAAAATTCCATGTTATTTTGTAATTATATATACATACATGCATACATATATATATATATATATATATATATATATATATAAATACATATATATATATATATATATATATGTATGTATATATATATATATAAGAGACTAGGCTGCCGAAAAAAACAAAAGCTATAAGGGAACTTTTATCAAACAAGTGGTAGGCAAGAAACTGGGCTGGAAAAACTTCATACATCCATTAAAAAAACCAGCCATTTATACATAGAGAATGTAAAAAACAATGAGAAAATGATGTTACCATAACCCCACAATCATTCCACGCACACATCTCAATCCTTGAACACTCTAAAACATACAGAACTCCAATTGAAATCAAATAAGATAAATACCCGTTTCACCATGAAATCAATTTATCACCAATTGAAGCGAAAATAAGCTGATAAACCTATAAACGAACAAAGATTTAATGTTTGAATACCAGTTCTTTGGCGCGCTTAGCTCGGCAGCGAATAGAGCTGAAGAGGAAGATAGAGATGGCAGTAGTGAGGAGGACGCTGGAGGTGACCTGAAGAGGCGAAGGGTCATCGGTAGTGGAGAAAATGGTGGGCGAGCAAGAGAGAGGTAGGCCTACAGGACCAGTTTCTCCTGGAGAGTCCTCGGCAACGGTCAGCCATGGAAGGGAAGAGTGAGGAGGGAGAGTTGAAAGAGAGAAATGAGTGATGGGTCTTTTGGTGGAAGAGAAGAGAGTGGGAAAGGAAAAGAGTGGAGGGGGGTATTTGTTAGGGATTGAAAGGCAGAGAAAAAGAGAAACCAGAAGAGGAAACGTGACAGAAGAAAGTAGCAAAATGGTGGGAAACGAAAACTTTTAAATATTAATTGAACAAACCACGACGTTTTCTTGGATAAAACGTCATGGTTTCTATTTTGTGACGTTTTATTGAAAAAACATCGTGAAAAGAGTGATAAATTTGCAACGTTTTATAAAAACGTCGCAAAAAATTGGCTCTTTACGTGACGTTTTTTAAACTTCACGAAAAGACTGAAGAATTTGTGACCTTTTTTTTAAAACATCGCGAATTGTATATATTTGTCATAGTGTACGCTTATGGAGCAAAGGTACTTCTTGATATTTGCCTAGATTGTTCGTACTCTTAATGCGCAGGGCTTGACTGATACGGCACACAGTTTTCGTCTTTACATTCTTGGATAAAAAATCTTCGTTTTATCTGTGTTAACTTTCTGCCCAAAAGCCTTACAGAACTCCTCCAAAGTCTTATCGATTACTTGCGTCTGGGAATCCGTTGCTTCCGCGAACAAAACCAGATCATCTGTAAGAAAAGGTGGGATAGTGATGGCCCTGTAGGGCTCAATTTTATTTGTCTCCATCGACCTTGTCCCACTTCTCTTGAGATAAGATATCCTAGATGCTCTATGTAAAGGACAAAAAGAATGCGACGAGAACGAGTCGCCTTGTCTAATCCCTTGTGAGGGGCTAAAAGGATCTGAGACTGTGTCCTGCCAAGCCACCTGCATAGTCACCGTTGTTACATACTGCATAATGACTCAGATTAATGGTTCCAGAAATCCAATATCCTCTAAAGTGTTTTGGATAATATCCTAACGGATGCGGTCATAAGCTTTTTTTAGATCCACTTTGATCGCTAAAAATCCTGTCCTCCCTTTTGTCCTTTGCATCGAGTGAATTACTTCCTAGGCAATGATGATATTATTCGTTATTTGGCAACTCATTATAAAACTATATTGGTTCTCCTTCACTAGAAAATCCAAGTGATTTTTCAAATGGTTCACGATGACTTTAGCGATAATTTTGTAAATCACGTTGGAGAGGCTAATCGGACGAAATTGAGTGAAACTAGTCGGGGATGGATTTTTGGGGATAAGGACCACGAGGGTTTGGTTTAAATCCTTTTCCCACCGGTCCTGTCTGAAAGCTACCTGAATGTACTCAGTCACTTTAGGGCCGACCCTCCCCCATTGCTTCTGAAAGAAAAGAGCATTAAAACCATCTATCCCAGGGGCTTTATTCGGATTCATTCTGAATACCCCAAGCTTTATCTCGGTGGGGTGAATGGGTTTGGCTAAATCTCGGAGACTGTCCTCTGAAATTTGGCAAGGCTTAGGGTTGACAATTTTCTAAATGATATGCAATCACATAATATTACATATTATTTACGTTCACTTATCCATTCTTCACATGAACTAATAAGCCATTTTTGGTTGTCCATCCTAGAACACAAAAATAATTACAAGCCTTTTAGGCCCAAAATATTTTTCTTAGACTTGGATCTTTCACTTTGAACTCTTCTCTCATATGACCCTACCCATTCGGTAAAAAGATGCAATGGCATTTTATAAAACCGAATTTTTGTCACTTTGAAGACAAAAAATCCAGCACTAGGTTTTCATAAAACTGAATTTTTGTCATAACAAAAAAATTCTTGCACTTGTTTTCATTAAAACTGAAACTTGTTCCATTAACACAAAAAACCATCACTATGTTTTTTATCAAAACTGAAATTTGATTCATTGAAACAAAAATCCAGCGCTTGTTTTGACATAAAAACCGAAACTTGATTCATTGAAACAAAAATCCAACATTTTGGTTTTCACTAAATCGAAACTATGCGAATACACAAAAGGATACACTGAAACTATTACCTCTTCATTTCTTCAATCTATGGCTACTTCATCTTCATCATTCCATCAATTTGTACATTACAAAATCAAAGAAAGCATAAAAATAAAGCCAAGGAGGAAACATGGTGATGATTACCCTCCTTGTTACAAACCAAACAAAGAAATCTTACATGGTAAATATAAACTCTCTGGACAACCAAAAGAGCAAAACATACACCATATATATTTCTATCACATAAAAATATGTAGCATAAGAAAAATAATTGCCTACCCATGCATCACATATAGGAACCGAAATCATGCATAATAAAAATGGCTCTGATACGAATTGTTAAATCGGAAAATAAAAAATGCAAGATTTGTCTAAAATGGTAGATTTCAAAACTTTTTTAGAAATCAAAACGTAGCGGAAGTAATATAACCAAATCAACATGCCAATCTACACATGATACGGTATATGGAAAATAATTATCATACAAATAAGATGGAGATTATATTACTGACTCCTTCGTTAAAGCTTTAACTCCTCGCAGTGCTATCCTACCCTGGACAATGTATCCTCTCCTTGGTGATGTATCTTCTTTTCGTTATTGTATCCTCTTCTCGATATTGTATCCTTGACCAACTCAATCTACCACTTATTCTTCTTGGACAACTTGGTTAACAAGATTCTTTGGTGGGAAAGGAGAAGAAATATTTTGAGGAGATTTTTCTTAGAAGAAAGAAGACAAAGATGAGACACCTCTCATGCAAATTTTTGGCTAACACATGTAAAAAAAGGAGAGAGAAAGTCAAAAAATGTAAGAACACCTTCTTACACGTTGTCAATTTTGGTTATGCTAGAAAGGAAGTGAAGAGCATCCAATGCATCACTTCTTTCTTTAATCAAACATAAAGAAGCCATTAAATGAGACTCTTCTCACTTCTTTTAAGATGGTTATATGAAAGGACCAATAACCTAAAATGACATATCAATTTTCGGTTTTTGTGATGAAAGAAGGAAGATGATCCATCATACACCTCTTTCTTCTTTAATCAAATTAATGGTAAAAGGTTACATTACATGCCATCATTAAAAGATAACCATTAAACCATTTAATGGTAAGATCGTTACTCCATTAATGATGACAAAGCATAATAAAAACCATCTTCATTTTGCAATTCAATGCTAAATGTGTAGCTGCATATGCAGCCATTAAAAACCAAAATTCCCTTTCACTTCTCTAAGAATTTTGTTTTAATATAATTAATCTAATTAATTAAATTAAACCAATGTCTAGCCCATTTATAAATATTCATTTGGGCTTCCAATTAACCATTAATTAGTGCAAGTTCAATATTCAATCATGGGCTTTAAAACCTCCATTTATATTTCTTACTTTGCTTGATAACCTTCCTTGAAGTCAAATGAGGAATCTTATTGGACTTAGATAATTCAAGCTCCAATAAGCCAAAAATTAGTTTAATCTCATTAGAATTAATTACAGCTTATTAACTAAGTGCCATTCCACTAAAGATAGTTAGTTGAACTCTTGAATTACGAAATATTACGAGAGTACATGTTTCAAATAAGATTTCTAATTGCAAACTCTATTATGAACGCTATTATAGCCATCTGCACAATAAAGGGTAAAATTATCGTTTTTCCTTTATGTTATTTTTTCTTCTAAATATCCCGTTTTGCTCTATATGATGATAAACACACAAGATCTCATCTTGGTGTCAAGACTTGATGGGTAGCTAGTCCATCAAACTACTGACGCCATTCTAATCATGTTGGGCCCGCACGGATAGTCCCGCTCTGGTGCCCATGCCCAGGGGCTCTCCCCCTGCGACCGGTCCGAGTACCGC
>JAOQMR010000003.1:6317459-6332801 GCA_027563865.1 Erythroxylum pelleterianum
TTCCAAACAGTGTAAATTGAATTCAATCCCAACTTCATTAATGTAATTGAATCCAATTCGTCCATGAATTCAATTCACTGTGTTCCAAACACCCCGTTTATTCGATGCCTGTCATTAGCATAAATAATTTTATTATAAAATAAAATATATTTAAATTTAATTTAAAAAAAATTATTTTTACGTTATCAGAAAAACTTTATTGACAAAAATTTTATTAATAAAAGCTTAACCAACCGGACCCTAAATGATATTCACCGTACAGCTTTAATTTTAATTACTAGTAAAAGACAGAAAAAAAAGATGACCTTTTAATATTTAAAAATTTTAAATATATTTTATATTGTATTTAATTATTTTTAATTATAATTATATTTTAAGTCTTGATTTTTGGAAACTTGGTCACTTCATGTTCTCGTCCTAATAACGTTGAAGGCAACATATCATAGTACTTGTTACGGAATTCTTTACCTTTATGCTACTTCACACGACAATGCTTCGTTTCTTAAACAAAGCATAAAGTACTCTTTCATCTTGCTTATAGTCCTCATTTGGAACCCGATTCCACTCATCTTCAACTACACCTTTTTTAACAACCACACCCCAGGCTTCCACTCCATTTTAGCTTCAGAAACAGAGTTTAGTCCCATTTCATGTAATTTAAGTTGAGTCAAAATATACCATTCCAGGATCATCACTTCAAATCGAAAAACATAAATAAAAGGCCAAGGAATAGCAAGATCCGTCCACATGATAAAGCAAAGGCTTAGGATACACCAACTTTTACCCTTTGAAACATAACATAGAAGAAGAATGAAAATGACATCCAAGAAGAGTACGTCGCAGTTTTCTTATTACCACTTCTAATGTTACACTCAAGTGTCTCTGTGCAAGCAAATTTCTGATGGGTGAAATCCCCATGCACAAAGAAAATTCCCATTCAATCTGTAATATTAGTTCAAAATTAATATCAGCAAATCAACTTGATACCGCTACTTCTACAAACAAAACAAGAAACTACCCATTGATCTATTAGATAGCTGATAAATCCATAAGAGCTTCCCATTCAACAAACCACAATCATGGCAGGGAGGGTTCTCCATACCACTGACTAGACATTGCACCAATTTTCTTAGCAAAGTCATCCCCCTCTTCATCATCCACATATTCTTCTTCAACATCTGCATTTTCACCGTCCTCGGCATTGGGGATTTCCCCTTCATCATCGTAGTTGTAGTCCCCTTCATCACCTTCCTCATATTCATAATCCCCATCCCTTTGATCTTCACCATTGTAATCATGATCTTCAGTTACATTATCAAGAGTCATTCCATCCTCACTCCCAAGTTTATTTAAGTTCGGTGATTGAGCAGATTCACCACGAAACATTTCCAACTGTTCTGCAGCAGGACCACTAGTAACAGCTGCCGCAGACTTCGAATGTCCCTTGTCTTTAATCACATGGCTTCTATCATCCTTTGCACCATAAGGAAAACTAGATTCTGACTCTGCAACAGCTGCATTATCAGAGCTACAATTCAAATCTTCCTCTCTCTCATTTTGCTTATTGGAGTGGTTACTAGCAGATGATGCTCCACAATCGGAAGCAGCTGCTTCAGCTTCTCTTTTTCTCTTGAGAATCTCACTGAGAGGCATTGGCCCTTCAAATGACAAATCACTTCCAGAAGGTAGAGAATCTTCCACATGTTTCCGCTTTCCCAGTGATTGTTGTGCACTGCCCTCTACATGCTTTGAAACTTTCAATTCAGCAAGACTTTTCGGACGGGCAAAGTCAGTGCTTTTCTGGTCCATAATTTCTCTTCCCATCCACAGATGTCTAAAGTTTATACCTTCATTATTGTAATCTTCTTCTACTCTAGATTTTAGTCTATCACGGAGCCTTCCTTGATGGGAAGAGATTTGTGAACCACCAGATGATAATCTGCCCCAATTCCTACCCTTATCCATTTCATCACTGCCGCTGTTGAGAGATCTTCCAGGAAGCTTTATTCTACCTTGAAGACGACTACCATTGGAGCTCTCACGATGAGAATTTCTTTTTGACAAAACCTGATAACCTCGCTCCTCAATATGGTCATTAGGAACAGAATCTTGACTTACAACTGATCTCAAGCCATTATTGACTCTCCGATGTTTTGATAAACGGTAACGCAGATCTGATTCATCAATATGTTCAGGGTTATTAACTTTTCCATAAGCTCTCCTTTCCCGATGTACTGGCCCCCCCAGCATTCTCTCTGATGAAGCCCTTTGCTGTTCCCATGCACGTTGCCCCTGTATGTGCTCAAAAGAGTCATAGGCTCTTGGATCACGATATGTTTCTAGGTCAATATTAGTCATTGAGCCATAATCAGCCATATGACCAAGTTCATATTCATCCACAGAATTCAACTTATGTCCTTCGGGATCTTCACCATGATAATAATCAGAATCCCTCAATTCATCATCCACAAGAACATCAAATCCAGGAGAGGACTCCCTCAACAAGTCATCATAATCCTTACCATTCTGGAAACTCTGGTCATCAGCTGCTTGGGATAGATGCAAACGGTTGGTACGACTTGGATTTCCATTAATTGGAGTAATTGTAGGTTTATACCTAGGAACCTCATCATCCACTAGTTTCTCTTTCAACGTATTTCTCTCAACACCAGTACTATTTCTCAGTGGAGCAACCCCAGCTTTTGGTGCCGGTTTAGCTTCTATATGCACGTTCGCCGCCTTTGAAAGTATATTCTGCTCTTCAGTGCGCCTTTGAAGACCACCAAAATGCTTGCCTTTAGGCTGGGCTTCAGAACTGGAAGTAGTTACATTTGTTTGTGAAACTTTGTTGCTAGAAGTATTTGGTCCATGCGAGAAAGCACATCTATCGCCTTTCAAGCAGAGGCCCTTCTGGAAGAAAACACAAGGCACTGCTTGTTTACTTGAATTATAAGGAGTATGCATAGGAGGTGCCACTATAGTTTGTAATGGAGGCAAAGATGATCCAGCAGATGCTGTTGCTGCTGGGACTCCAAATAAACCATCAAGAGGCTGAAAAAGGAAATCAAATTGATTATTGTCTTTTACTTTAAAATAGATGTAAGTATATTTGAGAAAAATCCATTAAAAATAACAGGAACTTACTGGATGGCGGAACCCGCACTTTGGATTCAGGCAATTTCCATTCAACCAAAAATAGCAATCCCTGGGGTTAACCCGGGCATATTCACTATGGCGGTACTCACACTCACTTCCCTGTTACAATAAGGGATAAGCACAGATCTTAATAAAAGTTCCTGAATAGAGAAGGTAACAAATTTTCACAGCAACACAACATAAATCAAAATCATCAATTCACATTACATGGTAGGACACAGATTCAAAAGTTAAACAGCAAAATGCATTTCTTTCATACAGTTCATGAAAGATGGTAAACCATCTAAACAATGAACTGACATATACCTTATGCAGACAAACAACCCATCCAACTGTGTTAAAAATCAATTGCCAATAACAGAAATGCAGCTAGAAAGATATTCGAAAAGAAAATTTGCATTTGAAACAATGAAATATCAAAACCATTACAACTCAAATTTTATTCCGGTTAAAGCATTATAGAACAGGTCTGAACCGACTCGTGTTGAAGAATCAGCGGATGAGTTGTTAAGAGGTAGTGCTAAAAAAGATTAGTTTTGCATCTCATTTGCAAATCAATTTGGTTCCTAAGCTTCAGGAAGAGCTTTTGCTCAGCTCACCACAAGTCTAATCAATACAGAATAAACTCAAGTCACTAACCAAGGCACCGAAAATGTTATCCATTTGCATTAAAAAAAACGTTTCACTTACTTCTACAAAAAAGAACACTTTCTCGGAAATCTCACCTACGAGTCACGAGTAAGTATTACTCATGCGATCACTCCTCATCTGATATTTACTGGTGATTACAAACAAATAAACAATGTTCATAAGCTCTACTTCAAATTTACATTGGTTTGGACCCATAGACATCATACGTCTTTAACAAATTAGATGGTTCTCTTCTCTTCAACTGATAAAAGCAATTAACAATATAGGATTAACCATGAAGACCCTCGACCAAGTTAAACATGATAATAAAATAACTTATTTTCCCCAAAAAAAAATTACTTGCCAATATAAAGAATTTCTTTATTGACCTAAGACGATCTAAATCAGATTAAAACAACTAATTCGTAAATCTGAAACCCTAAGTAAACTTAGCCCTAAATGTTCCTAAACAGTCCATTGAAATAAATCCGTATAACTTCACACCACCAAAATTTCAAAAAAAAAAGAGAGAGAGAGACAAATTTGTGTGTGCGTCTGCGTGTCCATATATATATAAAAAGAAAAGAGCAAAAAAGAGAACCTTTTTGCAGGTTAAAGGGGAAGCCAGAAAGTAAACACAATCCGTGTTCCTTTTCAAAGCTTCTTCCTCCGATGAAAGTGGCGCCGCTTCCGTAGCCAGTGGTTGTTGCCGTTGTTGCTGCTGCTGAGTCGCGGCGGCCATGGTCTATGAGGCTTTCAATAACAACAGATTCAATTCACCGAAAATCAGATCCAACTTCAGAGAGAGTTATATCGAAATTGAGGGTCCCAATATATAAATTACCAGATTTCCTCAAATTTGAGGAATTTGTGAGAGAAGCCGCCGCGAAGAAGATATAGAGAGTAGAAGAAAGAAAGTGAAGAGGGCGAGAGAGAGAGAACGAGAACGGCGATAGAGAGAGCTAAGGGTTTTTGCTTTTCATATTTGAATATTATTTTCTCTCTCCCAATCCTTTATTCTAAATTTCTAATCTGAGTTTAAGAGAAATGATAGAAGATGATTAGTTTAACATATCAAGTGTTGGTATAAATAAATAATATATGGTCAAAGTTTCACATTTAATATTTTTTATAAAAAATTAAATACCCCTAATGACAATGTTACATAATGAAAAATGTATAATATAATAGTTGTTACATCGCACTCACTAATCCTGTTACATTTGTCGACAATCCATTCCCTTGACGTCGTTGTTCTTATTCAGCACGATCATAGGACTTTGTAAGCAAAATGAAGCTAAAGATGAGTTAGTAATATTGGAAGAACCAATAACAAAATTAAGAGTTAAGAAGTTCAAAAAAGTACTTCAATTTTATATAGGCTGAATTGTAATTGATATGAAATCTCAAGAGACAATAAAGGTCAATGACATCATAACTAATCAAATTGGGCGGAATGTATAAGAAGACTTTCATTTTTACTTAATTAATTATTTTACATTAAGCATAACTTCCGACAACCCACTACTTCTGTCTTGGGCTTGTTTAAATCTTTTAGGTTTAATGAGCTATAGTTTAGAGATATTAATTTGGGCTTTAATTATTTCAGTGAAAGGCCTATGTTTAAAAGCCTTTTATGTATTAGGGTTTCTTTCTTTTCAATTGGTATAAATACATCATAATAAACATTGTTTAGGGTTAGATTAGATTAATAATGAATTCTACAAGGGAGGATTTATTATCTTCTTTTATTGCATCGAGAATATAATTCTGATCAAAGTAAATACTTGTGGTGCATTTCTATTTTTGTTTTCAAATTAACCTTATCATATGTGCTTCCTTTTATATAATTGATTGGGAATTCATTAGGGTTGGAATTTTGTCTTATTCATATTCTATCCAAAGTGTGTGTTTAAGAGGTTTCAAGTTCTTTAGCTTTGGAATTCCGCATCATTTGGTATCAGAGCAAGGATTGAGATACTCCTTATTTATCTTGTATTTATATGCTGTTATTAATGTTATTTTTCATTAGAATTTGAAATTAAGGTTCATCTTGTTATTGTGTTTTTCTATAAAAAAATAAGTAGCTGGAAAAGATGAAAACAACTGCTACCAAAAAAAAAGGTCAAAAACGAAAAAAATGAAAATACTAGTGTTAAAAAGACAAAATAGTCGTTACTGATTTTATAAAAAATCAGTTGAGAAAAAAAAAAGACAAATTCTGTTTATGAGGTTGAGGTGATTATAGTATTTTCTTTTGTTAGCTTCCTATTTTGTTTAGTATTTTTACATTTTTGCATCAAGTTAATTTTTCCATTAGGAAAATTTCGATTTTCACATTTATGCATTAGTTTCATCATTTTTCTTCATTATAAGTTGCTATTTTTATCTCTTTTTTTGTTTCCATTTACACCGTAATTAGCAAATTAATTCTTGTTAATTTAAATTTTGTATTTTTTTGAATCATGCATCCTTTCCTCTTGTATTCCCACTTTGCCTTCATTCATTTCTGTATATTTGTTTCTAGTTTTGTGGATATTGTCTTTCTTAGATATTTTCGTTGCATTCCTAAATCTTAATTTGTTGTTTATGCATTACCTTCACGGGAAATTAAATTCTGAAGTACAATTAAGGAAAACAAGTTTGATTGAAAGAAGACTTGAGTGTTTAAGCTTAAAAGAGGGCAAAAGCCAATTTTGAGTGAAACACGAGAGGAGTGAAATACGTAAAGGAGTGACTTCTGAGGTTATCTTTTTATTGTTAACTATTTTTTCTTACAGCTTTTTGTTCTAAGAATGGTCAATAAAAGGGATGGAAAGGAAACATTACAAGAAGAGGACGATAATGTGCCTGATTTAAAAGTAATGTATAACGCATTCATGAATGAATTTAAAAAGTTATATACTAAGATGGATGTGATGGGTAAGAGAATTAATGAAACCAGTAGAATCCAAAACCGTAGTAGATCAATTTAAGTCACAAGCGCCAGTAAGAAGAATTGGAAAGAATGTATGACGAGTATGAAGATAAAGTGCAATCCGTAAGGGGTAGAGTAAGGGGGGAAGAAAGAGTGGAGAGAAAAGATAGCAATGTTAATGTCATCTATAACACCCCATACCAAATGATGAAATTGACATACTGAGTGTTACTATATTCTTAAATACTTAATACTTCAAACTATAACATTTTCTATTTAAAACCTCATTAATATAGCAAAAACTATTCTCTTTCTAAAATTTTGACAGAGTTTCTTCTGTATTTACTTAAAACCTTCTGCAAGAAACTTTAATAGACTTCTCATGCATGTTAATCAACTATCCATCTCTAAGTCAAACTTTTTGACAAAATAATTTGCCCATCCTCCAATACATTTCAACACATTTACACTAGATTGCATACATAACTTTCATTTATTCATATATAATTCACAATAAAATCCTGTAAGATCCTTCATTTCTTTATGTGTACATGCCATAACCAAAAACAAAATAAAAATTTGTAGTGCATCCACCTCCAATTCTTTTGAGATCCTCTATGTGACTTTTTTCTTGTAGTAGATCCACATCTTTCTTCTAATTCTCTTTAAAATCTACATGCAGAAAAAAAATCTACACGCTAAGTTATAGTTTTAGTGGTGTTCAAGTAATTCCATTTTTCTTTTAATTCAATTCATTCAACCAAAACATGCATAATATATTATATATATTATATAATATTTTTCACATATAAATATCTTCATTTATTTATAAGCATAAATAGGCATTTCAAATCAAGTTATGAAATACAAGTATGTATCTATTTTAATAATTCATATCTAATTACACAATGATCAATAAATTGTACATTCAATTACTAATTTCAGTTGAAGTTCTTTAATCATTAATCATGTATTTATCTACTTTCTGTAATTGCCCCAAAGTAAAATCCATTGAAATTGTATAACCGAGCCAGATAAGTTGGATTTAAAAAAAATACAAGATCGAGTTCTTGGAACCATACAATCCATTTTTATATACATTTATATTAGAACTGAGCTCTCGGAATTATACAGTTCATAACTCAAATCAAATATCTTACACCAAAATCGAGCTCTCGAAGCTATAAAGTCTGGTAACATATATCATGATGCAGTATTACTAACTCCCTAATAGACATGCCAACCTTATCACATTCCTCTAATTCCTATCTATTTTACTAGGGGCAAATCTAATTAAATTCCATTGAAATTTCATAATAAAAACTCGTAATAACCAATTCAAGCTATTTCCTATTCGGCCAAAGTAATTGTCATTCTTTAATGTTATATTTTTTATTTCGTTATTAGTTTTAATTTATTCCTTACAACATTTAAGATATATTCATCTCACCAATAAATCAAAAATAAAATGTATATCAAGTTTCTCAACTCAAATATAATGTATGCCAACGGGGGAAAGTACAAATTATAAGTCTAAAATCTTAATTAATCACATATACTACTTCATTTAACATCCAATTAAATAATTTTAAGAAAATTTTCATAAACCCCAAATTTTACTCAAGAACCCTAAATAACCTAATACACAGTTTTTTAGGAAAAAAAAATATAATTGTAAGAACACATACCAAATTGATGTCCAAATCTTCAAATTAAATTTTCATAAACTTCAATTTCATCATCAATTCCTTGTGTCTTTTCTTTCTCTATCTCTCTCTCCTTCAATTCATCTTCATAATATTTCATAATAAATTCAATTTCATGCATTTTATTCATCAATGCATGCAATTACACCAAAATCATATACTAAAAATAATTAAAACTCCATTAATTCACCTTATAAATTTTTGGGTATTATTCATCAATAACACCTACATATCTTTTCTTCATCTTTTCCTAATTTTTGTGTTGATATGGTAAGTTTAGGGACCCTAAGTTGATGATTTAGTGTTTAATAGGTGATTTGGGGGGTTAAAGCTAAAGAAAATTGGATTGAAAATGTAAGAAATGAAAGAAAAATGGAGAAGAAAGGTGGGAGGTATTCTCGGCAATCCTTAGTGAAGAAGAGAGGGTAAATGGCCAACAAAATGAATAAATGTCATGAGGTCCTTAATTAAAAGTTTTCCATTTTTTTCAAAATTAACCTTTTTTTTTAATTCATTCTTTCCTTTCCTCAGTAAAAAATACCCATAAGAAAAATATCAACTTCATATAGAGACCTAAATTAACTTCATTTATTTCTATTAATGTTTTCATGTTTGATTTTTACCCTTTTTCGGGTCAAACTTTGACCATTGGTCCACTCTTAGTCAAACTCTCAAAATGAACTCGTTTGGAGCTCTAATTTGATCATTGGGCTGTCTTTGAATAATATTATCCGATACCAAATAAAATAGAATGCAGTTTTGATCCCAGGTGTCATTAGTCGCCTCAGGATATAGTATTCATGACCCGAAAAGTACTATTCGTGAAATCAAGATTTTTGGGGCGTTATAATTCTTCCCCTCTAATATAAAATTTCGTCCTCGAAATTTACTTGTGTCAAATAGTCGTGGATAAGACTTTCTTATGGTTTCTTCCGGCTCTCATGTAGCTTCCTCGACCTCATGGTTTGTCCATAGTACTTTTACCAATGGAACCGTCTTGTTTCTTAGCTGTTTTGTATCTTTTGCTGGAATCGTCACCAGCTTCTCTTCATAAGTTAGATTTGGTTATATTTCAATATCTTCCAGTTTTATAATGTGTGATGGATCATACCAATATTTCCTCAACTTAGACACATGGAAGACATCATGAATTTTTTCCATATCTTGTGGCAATGCTAATCTATAGGCTACTGGTCCCACATGCTCAATGATCTGAAATGAACTAATGAATATAGAGCTTAACTTACCCTTCTTACCAAATCAAAAAACTTTCTTAATTAATAGAACCCTTACTATATTGTTGTGTACCATCATTCAAAAGAACTTGTAACAATGCAAAAAATATTTACCATATGTTGAGTTTGCATATAATAGGGTTGTGCATTCTACTGCGTCTTATTCATCTTTTAAAATTGTGTATAGTTTTTATCCTTTGGCTCCTTGAAATGTTTTGCCTTTACAAACTAATGAATGTGATAATTTTGAGGGAAAGAGAAAGACATATTTTGTTGGGGATTTACATACCAAGATTTGAGCTGATATAAAGGGAAAAAATCAGAAATATGCCAGGCAAGCCAAAAAGGGGAAAGTTACATTTAAATCTGGAGATTGGGTTTAGTTATATATGCATGAAAATAGATTTGTTGCCTAAAGGAAATCAAAATTACAACTTAGAGGAAATGGACCTTTCCAAGTGTTGGAGCAAATCAATGACAACGCCTACAAGCTCAATTTACCAAGTCATTATGGCAATATTGGTGTTACTTTTAATGTTGCTGATTTATCTTTATTTGATGTAGTTGATTCGAGGATAAATCCTTTCAAAAAGGGAGAAAATGATGGAGATTAGCTTACATTAACACTCACTAATCCATTACAAGGCATTAGAGGCCCTATGACAGGAACAAGAACTAAGCATATAAAGGAGCCTTTGCAACAGTTGATCATGGACATTCAAAATAATATGGCTATTGTTGAACATTCTAAGATATTACTAAAATTAATTCTTCAAGCCTAAGATGATGAAAAAAGCCTAATGTATGAAAAATAATGCTTGGAGTCCACATGTTTGTTTTTAATGAAGTCCAATCAGCATATTTTCATTTTAAAAAGGTTAAAGATGTGGGATTAGATGCAAAATTTAATGTTTTGACTTTCTTTCATTAATTATTATTAGTTATCTAAGTTATTTTCATAAACATTTCAAATTTAAAGTTGACTAAGGGTAATTTGTATCCATTAGTCAAGGGAATCCTTCCTAACTAAGTCATTTCTATTTAGTTATATTTGGGAATAGTAAAGAAGACATTTTGTTATAGGATTTTAATCATTTGGTGCCTATTTAAATAGGCAATTTGGTGTATTACAAAAATAATCCTATCATCAATAAAATCTGAGTGTTTATCTGTGATGAGTTAGGAGCTCAAAAAGAGTGAAGAGAATAAGAATGCGCTACTATAGTGAGAAATTACAGAGTTTTTTAGGCTCTGCCCAAGCAAATGCCGATATTGCTACTGCAACAATGATTGTAAAACCACAGATAATCATTCCCCTTATTTCATAGTAATATATAGTTGCTATTCTGCCCTCAATTGTTATTCTGTTATAACCGTATAACCGTCTGCTACTCTTTCTCTCTCCTTCGTCTAGAATAAACCAATAGAGGTTTATTTCCTTCGCCATGATGCTCATGCTTGCTAACATTGCCTCCCTCCAACGGACAAACCTTGTCCACAAGGTTTGAGTCAGGGAATTGTCCACGGAAATCTGAGCAAGACATCCAAGTAGCCTCATCCTCATGCTTGTCCTTCCATTGAACTAATAGCTGGTGACAAGGAATCTGCCCTGCTGTCGAGGCTTGGACGGACTGAATGCTTGTAAGAACGAATGGCACTTCATCAACCGCAAGATCTGGAGGTAGGTTTGCTTCGACTGGAAGAGTTCCTGCTGCCCTCTTTAGTTGTGAAATATGGAACACTGGGTGGATCCTTGAAGTTGCTGGCAAATTCAAACG
The DNA here is from genome assembly GCA_027563865.1 of Erythroxylum pelleterianum. NCBI lineage: Eukaryota > Viridiplantae > Streptophyta > Magnoliopsida > Malpighiales > Erythroxylaceae > Erythroxylum > Erythroxylum pelleterianum. The sequence goes on from JAOQMR010000003.1 coordinate 6,328,882, forward strand.
ATAGACCACCTTGCTGAGCTTCTTAGTGATGGTGAATGGTCCATAATATCTCGGACCCAACTTGCTATAAACTCTGGTAGCCAGTGAGGTCTGTCGGTGTGGTCGTACCTTAAGGAAAACAGTCTCTCCTTCCTCAAATTCCAGATGTCTTCGATGCTTGTTAGCAGCCTTTACCATCCGCTGTTGAGCCTTAAGGAGGTTATATTGGAGTTGTCGGAGTATTTCTGCGCGATCCTGATGCTCTTCCCTTACAGCTGCCACTTTGAATTCTCTTGGTAGAAACTGCACTAGTGTTGGAGGTTTCCTCCCATATACTATTTCAAATGGAGACAAACATGCAGCCCCTTGGTAATTAGTATTATACCAATATTCCGCCCAATGCAACCACTTTCCCCATCCTTTAGGTTGCTCCGAAGAGAAACACCTGAGATAAGTCTCCAAACAGCGGTTCAATACCTCCGTTTGCCCATCGGTTTCGGGGTGGTAAGCCGTACTCATTTTCAGCTGAGTCCCCCATGCCTTAAAGAATTCCTGCCAAAAGCAACTCATAAATAAGGGATCCCGATCGCTGATTATAGAACTTGGGACACCATGCAGCCGAACAATCTCTTTGGCAAACACTTCAGCTATTGTACGTGCAGTGTATGGGTGTCGTAACCCAATAAAATGCCCATACTTGCTAAGTCTATCGATCACCACAAGAACACAATCAATTCCCTCGGCAAACCTGTGATAAAATCCATCGATATATCCGCCCATACCTGTGTGGGGATGGGTAAAGGTTGTAAAAGTCCAGCCGGTGTCCTTGTGTCGTATTTATTTTTCTGACACTCCAAACATTCTGCCACAAACTTCTGCACATGCTTCATCATGCCCGGCCAGTACACATTGGTTGCTAACCTCCTATAGGTTCGGTAGGCACCTGAATGTCCTCCTTGAGGGGTGGCATGGAACTCCTTAAGTAGTGTAGTGATCCAAGATGAGGTAGGTGGTAAGACAATTCTTCCTTTATGGAATAATCGGCCGTGGATAAGCTGATAATTAGGATAGTCCAAAGGGTGCTGCATTACCTTGTCCTTCATCTCCTTATAAAAAGCATCATGCTGACTTTCTTTGTCGAGATCCTCCCACTGCAGCCAACTAGGCACTGAGATAGCAGAACACTCCACCTCTTCCTCTCGTCGAGACAGTGAATCAGCCACTCTGTTCATTACTCCTGGTTTATATTCAATGCTGAAATCATACCCCAACAGTTTAGCCACCCAATGCTGCTGTGCTGGAGTAGTAATTTTCTGTTGAAGAAGGTGTTTAAGGCTGCTATGGTCAGTTCGAACTTTGAATTTCTTCCCAATGAGATACGGTCTCCAGTGGCGGATGGCAAGCACTAAAGCCATTAATTCCTTCTCATATGCAGCCTTTGACAAATTCCGTGGAGCAATCATCTTACTGAAATAGGCAAGTGGGCGGTTTTCTTGCATGAGGACAACCCCTACTCCACTTCCCGAAGCGTCACATTCAATAACAAACTCCTTAGAAAAATCTGGCAGAGCAAGAACCGGGGCTGTTGTCACTGCTGTCTTTAATTTTTCAAATGCGATTTGAGCCTCTGGTGGCCAAGTCCACTTCAAAACAGCCTCTTGCTTCAAAAGCTTAGTCAAGGGTTGAGCAATAAGTCCATAGTCCTTGATGAATCGCCTGTAGTATCCGGCTAGGTCAAGGAAGGCACGCACTGCTCGGACTGATTTAGGCTGTGGCCACTGCAACACACTTGCTATCTTTGCGGGATCCATGGCAACTCCTTGAGCTGACACCAAATGGCCCAAATATTCCACCACCGTTCTGCCAAAGCTGCTTTTCTTCTTATTGACAACAAAGTGATGCTGTTCCAATCTTTCCAGCACTCTAGCCAAGTGTTGTAAATGTTCCTGCCAACTCTTGCTAAAAATGAGAATATCATCGAAAAACACTAATACATACCGTCACAGGAATGGTCGGAAGAGATCATTCATGGCTGCCTGAAATGTTGCGGGTGCATTAGTTAGGCCGAAGGGCATCACTCTAAATTCATAGTGGCCCGAATGAGTTCTAAAGGCCGTCTTGGGTATATCTTCCTCACGCACCCTGATTTGGTGGTACCCTGATCGTAGATCAACCTTTGAAAAATATCTCGCCCCATGGAGCTCATCGAGAAGTTCCTGAATGATAGGAATTGGGTAACGATCAGCTACTGTAACCCGATTGAGTTCTCGATAATCCACACAAAACCTCCAGCTTCCGTCCTTTTTTCGAACCAATAACACCGGGCTAGAGAATGGACTATAACTTGGTTGTATGATTCCTGAGGCAAGCATATCTGCCACCTGCCGTTCTATCTCATCCTTCTGGTTATGCCCATACCTATAGGGTCTAACATTCACAGCGGAGACTCCAGGGATCAATGGGATTTGATGATCGACTGCCCTACTTGGAGGTAACCCTGATGGTTCCTTGAATAAGCCTTCAAAACGAGCAAGCAAGATTTTCAACTCCGTCGGCTGCTGCTCTTCTTCAAACGTCTGTTGCTCCAAGGTCCCCAACATTGCCGTATGCCCGATTAACAACCCATAATCCAGATTATGCATTTTGCTCAAAGAACGAACAGAAATGGAGGAGTTCATCAATGACGGATCCCCCTCAATGCATACGTTTCTTCCTTCTACTAAAAATTCCATCCGCATTCTTCCCCAATTAACATTAACATCCCCTAAGGTCTGCAACCAAGTTACTCCCAATATCAGATCCACACCCCCAAGAGGAAACAAGAAGCAATTAACGTACACCGTAATTCCTGGAAGCTCTAGTGGTACCGCAGCACAAAACCCCTCCGTCTCCTTGCGGTTGCCATCACCCAGCTTCACACCAATTCTTCGAGTGGGTTCTATCGTCAACCCTAGTTGCTCCGCCAGTCGTCTCGACAAGAAACAGTGACTGGCTCCACTGTCCACCATCAGTACCATTGTTACTCCTCCGACCTTTCCCCACAACTTCATTGTTCTTCCCGAATTCGCTCCCCCATGAAGAAATTAGAAGAATCAAGGCGGGTAAATTGCCCTTCATCAGGAATCGTATCGGCTGGTAGAGGTTCTTCAACATCCTCCAGCTGGGTAGTACCCAGATGCTCCCCTTCCTCTTCGTCAGCTCCCAAAATCAGAGTTCGTAGAGATTGATTCTTACACTGGTGTAAGGGATGATAAGGCTGGTGACAACGAAAACATAACCCCCTTGCTCGTATATCCTGAAACTCCTTTTGGGTATAGCGCCTCATCCCACGATTACCTCCTGAACCATGAAAAGTCGATCTCCCATCTGTGCCCATGCTTCCAGAGTTTTCCATAGCCTTATGATGAATGGGCGGGTTAACCCTTGTAGGGTTAGAATGGGCTGTCCCCCTTTGTTGATGAAGAGTGAGCCCCCTTGGCCACTAACGTTAGGAGCTGCCCTTAGCCCAGCCCGATAGCCTAGCCCAAACCCTTCAGCTACCTGCGTCTTCTTCTTCGATAAAACTTCCATTTCATATTCAATTTCTCTAGCCAACGTCATGGTACGATACAGGTCGACAATCTCGTGGGACCGAATATGCACCCGAATCTCTTCCTTCAACCCATTCAGAAACTGACCGATGAATGCCTCTTCCGGCCATGTTGGAATTTGAGATAATTTAGACACAAAATCCCGGATATACTCTTCCACAGTCCCTGTTTGCTTGACAGCGGCGATGGCTTCTTATGGGTTGGAAGCAAGAGCATCACCGAAACGAGTCAAGACCTCCTTCTTCACGTCATCCCAGCATAAAAATGGTCGTCTATCTTGTAACCACGTCATCCAGTGAAGGGCATGCCCCTCCATGCAAACAAGAGCTAAGGACACCTTCAGATGATCCG
>JAOQMR010000003.1:6388755-6403285 GCA_027563865.1 Erythroxylum pelleterianum
TGTAACATTCAAAGAGGCATAAGGTTTAGAATAGAATATTTGTTGACGGGCATTTACTATGTTTCACATGCTGGGTTCTACTGCACAACTCGATGCTTAACAAATCTGATAATCCCACAAAATAGAATATTGCGATTGTAAAGTATGCCTCGCTGTTTTTTCTTAGGCTGCTGGTTATTAAAGGTGAATATAGAACTAGTAAAATGTAATTTGCATTAAGATGTGATGCATAAGAAATCAAATAGTCCCCAGAAACTTGTATTAGTTTGTTGCACTGATCACCTTTTTGTTTTTGGTTGAATGGGAAGCTGGTGTCTCGATCAGGTGTATGTTGAGACTAGATTTCAGCAGAAATATAGTAAGAGGAGGAATAGGAATGCAGGGAATATGTGAGGGGGTTGTGAGGGTAAAGTGGGGAATTAGAGAGAGATGAGTCATGTGGAAGTTAGTTACAAGAAGGGAATAAAAGGTTGTTAGAGGGAAAGGGATAGGCATTCAATTATTCTGGATTGATTGGTGATTGTATGGAGATTCAGCTAGCTCTCTAAGTCTAGCTAAGGAATAACAATTTTCAGTTCACCTTCATCTCTATTCCATCATCTTCCCTATTCTACTACTGTTGTGTATTTGCTTGTAGTGCAGGGTTCTATTATTTGAGTGAGTTCATTGTTAGAGCAGGTGGTCTCTAACAGTGTGGTAATTATGACTTGGTTCCTTGCATTTTGACAGCTGATTCCACGTAACTAAGCATTGGCTTGAGCAACCTAATCATCTCAATGTGACACATTTTGGACAGGATTTACTCAAATCAGAAATGTTTAAGTTGCAGCAACAGCAGTTAAGAGCAATGGATGCCAAAGACACCCTTCAAAGGCTAGACGATTCTTTGAAATTAATCAATGAGAATACTTCCCTAATTGCAGCTAAGCTTGCAATTCAGTCAATCGGATAAACTGTGTAGTTAATTTTTTTTTTCACTTTAATGTAGATGTACAGAACTGATGCTAGAAAATAATGAACCTGTAATTTAATATGTGCTTTAGGATCTTTCTCATTTCTATGAAAAGAGATAGTTTAGTCAGATTAGGATTAATATTATATTCCATATAGCATTTTCTAGCTTCCAAATATGCATCATGCAGCAAATGCTAATAAATACAAGAATTAGTTAAAGTCAGTTTGGTTTGGTCCCTACTCTTACCTACATTTTGGTGCATGAAATCATCAGAGAATTGTTCTCCTTCGCCTCACATTGTCACTGTTCAATACCATAGTTGTCATTGTGTGTCAGATTCTGTTATGCATTAGTCAAAAATATTCCCTTTGTTTTGTTGAACAAATGAGAGCAATAAACATGTCAAAATCTTGTTCCTTAGGTCAAAAGTTTATTTTATTTTCAGCCATTGATTTAAGGTGGTCTGAAAACCTTGTAAGAGGTGATATAAAAGTTCTTCTTCTTGTAAGAGAGATAGAGTGAAAAAATGCACAGAAGAAGTTCATCATCATTCTGCCAATGAAAAAAAAAACTGTTTTTCATTTTGTTGCTTATATTGCGTTGTTTTTGGAGTTGTGTTGTTGATAGTGAAGCTTAGAGTTGGATAAAACAGACAGTGATTTTGAAAATCCATTTTTCTAGTGTTAACTGAAACCTTACAGCCACAATCTGAGGCATCAACCATACACTTAAATACTTGAGAGAAAACATTCATTACAAATTTCAGGGATTACAATCAGAAAAATTAACAAAACTAGGCGTTGGTCTTCCCAAATCTTCCACTTTCTTGGAGCAGAAGCAAACACAGTTCAGCAGGTGTTTGAAGAAAAGCTTCAACCAGCAAGACTCTTGATTTTGTTGTTTAAGCGAAGGAGGTGCGATCTTTAACCTACGAGAGTCGCTGCTCGAAGCAGTTTCAGAGAGTTCATCATTGGCTTCAGATAGTCCACCTTCAGTTTCAAAGAGATCATCCTCATCATCTTCTGGCATCTAATAGGCATTTTCATCAGCATCATCTTGATCATCATCATCACCTTGCACATAACCCTCATCATACAGTGCAGTTATTCCACATTTTTTTATTTTATCATACTCTTTACCATCCTTCAGATGAGGGAACTTGAATGAGGCCATAATGTTGCAATCACGACGGAATAATTGCTGTCTTTCAGATATCCAAACATTAAAGTCATGGACGCACCAAACTGCCACGTGTTGTAGCTTTGCTGTATTGACATGGTACCATTGTCCAGGCGGATCAAAATGGCTTTGATATGTAGACAAAATGGTAGGATTGTAGTTATCTTCAAAGTTGCATTCAAATTCAACATACTTATCAGACATAACAGCAGGACGATAGTCAAAAACAACGCAAAATGTGAACCCAAAGAATCTGTTATTGAAGAACCAATTTGAAGGAAGCTCTATTTTAATGATATCTCCTGTAGTTTGATGCTTGAACCACTCTGGAATTCTACTTCCTGGATAACGTAAGCGAACATCCTGCGTTTGCACCACAAAAAGAAGCGATGTACATACGTGATGCAAAATTTAACATTATTATTTAGAAGAAAAAATGTGTAACTATTCAAAGAGAAATATTGCATACCTTTGGCCCATTTCTCAACAGCAGCTTATACGCCATAGCCTCACATTCCTTTTCTTCCAATTTGAAGCAGTTGCCAAAGTCCATCTTGCCGCCATTAAAGATTGGTTGTTTGACGGCCGACAATGTCTTAAGAGATTCGCAATCAATAGCAATTAAGTGACATAGACTGGGGGAAAGTTGTGGTAGGGATCGAAGCTTTGGACAACCAAATAATTCTAGAGATTCCAACAGGGAAAGTTGTTTAATACTGGCAGGGATCTCCTCAAAATTATTATAACTCAAGTAAATCTCCCTCAAATAGTATAAAGAACCAAGATCCTTTGGTAATTCCCTTAAACTATAGCTCACTAGATCCAGAACATAACACGGAGAAAAGAATCTTAAGCACGGACGAGATGGTAAGTCAATCAAATAAGATACGCCTTCAGAAACATATGATGTCATTTGAACCTCCATATTGTCCTCATACTCCTCATCGTCCTCAACCTCCACGTACCCTATATCTATAAATAATGCTGCATCAAAGATGGGTCAGAGAACAAGAGCGGATACTGAAATGGAGACCTTCTAAATCCTCAAAATCCAAAAGATTGCGTGGCCCTTTTTGCTTTTTACACGCAGTGCTGAACCGAAAGCTACGAATTCTTCTCACTTGACTACTAATGTTTTCAGGAAAACAGGCAAGATTGTGACAATCTTCCAATCCCAAGGATTCCAACCCTATCATATTGTTTATGGAGGACGGTATTGCTTCTATGCCTGAATTTGATAATTCAACGCTCCTTAGCTTGGACATGGGCTCCAAGATCTCGGGAAATTTCTTTAAGCTTACGCAACATTCTAGATTAAGTTCCTGAAGATCTTGTAACTTGCAGATGTTACTTGGAAGACTTTCAAGCTTTTCACATAACTCCATATTCAACTCTTGCAGTCTACTGAGGCCTTCAATTGAAGATGAATGTACTTCTTTTATTGCAGTACCTCCCACATATAATTTTCTTAAGTTTGTTGAAATTTCTGGAAATATCTTCATATTTGAACATCCCGTGAGATTAAGAATTTCAAGAAATTGCAAATCAACATTATTTGGAAAACTCTTAAGATTTTGGCAATATCTCATGTCTAGGCTTGTAATCTTGCTGAAGAACTGGCAAGAAGATGAGGGAACCTTATTTCCAATGCCAAAAGGCAACTTACCAAAAACAATATCTGTGACACGAGCTAAGAGAGGAGACTCAATTAGGGATTGTGCAGCCGCTTTTAGCTTGCCTGCACCCTGCGTAAGTAGTAGGAGATAGTTGTGTATCCACACTACAGTCTTTCTTTCAAATAGAAAACCGTTAAAGCATATATAGATAATATGTACGTACCTTCACTTCTTGCCATATCTGCTTAATATTACTCCGAGGAACATCAAGCACACGAAGTTCTTTTGCATGAAAACCAGCTGGCAAAGACTCGAACGGGTATCCATCCCAGTGAAGATACCGTAACCCGTTAGGGAGAAAATGGAGACGTTCGGTGAGATGCAGTTTACTTCTTTCACCCCAAGTATAAAACTTTAAGACTTTTAGACCGGGCATTCTCTTGAAAACATTCGGATCTAATACTATGTTGTCTTTAATTTGAGACGTGTTGAGAATTATACTTTCAATTTTCATTGCCTCAGTTCCCTAACAATAATGATCAAAAAGAAATATGATTAACAAGAAATAAATATATATAAAAGAATTAATTCATAATATTTTATCTATATAAGTTTATGCTTTAAATCTTACTTCATTTTCTTCAAACACATGTCGTATTTCTTCAGCATCCCATAATATGCTGCGGCCTTTAGGATCATTTGACTCTTGACGGACAATTTCTCTACCCATTTCTTGTAACAGATCATGCATTTCTAATGTTTCATTTCTAGAAATATCATATCTAGAAATAGTCACCAGAGACTTGTCAACAAGACGGTTTACTCCGATATCTGCTGAGAGTTCACAACTTGTAAATACTCTTTTTGCCTCGTTTACGTTCTCACCTTTAAAGAAACACGCAATATGAAGAAAGATTGCCTTTTCTTCTCTATCTAATCCATCATAACTAAGTTTCAGCACAATTTGGATCTTCGGGTTAGGGCATTTTGATAATTTCTTCAATGCGTCTCTCCATATCTTCACCCCTTTTTCACAAACAGAGGAGCCCAAAACTTTGATAGCTAAAGGGTTACCTCCAGCATAATTAACAAACGAACCAATCAACGGGATCTGATCTTGCGAAGGTTGCTTGTCCTTAAGGGCATTTCTCACGAAAAGTTGATGAGATTCATCGTAAGATAATGCTTCAACTTCGTACATATTAATGCCATTGATTCCTTCGAATACTTGTTTATCTCTACTCGTTATGATTATATTACTTCCTGCACCAAACCAGCTTTGATTTCCAAGTAAATACTCCAACTGTGATCGATCAGTTACGTCGTCAAAAACAACGAACACCCTTTTGCTTTTCAACCTTTCCAAAAAACAGAGTCCAGGACCGACGTTTGGCGTATCAATTTTCACGTCTCTTTCCTCCAATAGATCCGAAATAAGCTTCTCTAACAACTTCTCTATGCTTCCCTCCTCCGATGCTTTAACATTTCTAACAAAACAACGGCCTTCAAATTGACTCGAAACCTCAGCAAAAATCGCTTCAGCAAGAGTTGTTTTGCCTATACCACCCATACCCCAGATCCCTACCATGCGAACATCTGATGATCCAGTAGCTAATAATGCTTTCACTGGACTAATCTTTGATTCCAAACCCGGGAAGCCCTGTAAACTGCAGTGATAGGGATGTTTCAATTTCTCTGAAACGACTCTGACAATTTGATCGATCAGTTTATTATCTTCCCTGAAAAATTGAAAATTGATTTTGAGAGAATCGGAAAATCGTCATCGTTGTTTTATGCGAGGTCAAAAACACGAACGTTACCTGTTGGCATCGGGACCCATCCCAGATATGTTGGCTGCTTTGGTTAAGGCATCCTTCCACTTTTGGATCTTGTTGGAGTACCTGGGATTTTCACTGTGTTTCGCAAATGATTCTTCAAAACTCCCATTTTGTTTCCGAACGTCGGATGGATTAACACGATAGAACACAGGTATAACAATCTGATTATGGGTCTCATGGCATTCAATGATCTTCAGAAGTTCATCCAAACACCAGCTAGAAGAAGCATATTTTTCAGAGAAAATAATGATAGCAACTTTCGAGCTGTGTATAGCTTGAAGAAGCGCAGGGTTGATTTCCTCCCCTGTTCGAAGTTGATTGTCTACAAAAGTCTTGAGGCCTGTACGACGAAGAGCATCGTTAAGATGACAGACGAAGTTATGACGAACGTCTTCACCTCTGAAGCTGATAAATACATGGTGTTTGCACTGCTGGGTGGCCATGGGAGTGAGAGAATGAATTGAAAAAGAAATCGGTGAAGGAGAAGGACAGTAAGTTGCGAACAACAGAAGTAGAGACTAGATGAGTTTGGGTTGGCGTGCTTTAAAATATGTCACTTGGCCATTTGGGCAGGTGACTAGAAAATACCTTGAAGTTACGCTGGCGACTTTTATCGCTTTTTTGGCTTAAAAAACTATTGAACGCGTCAGATGATAGACATCTTTTGTTTTTCCATACGTGTTGCCTTGTCATTGGATACATTCTTTTAAAAGTCATTCTTTTAAAGATGTCAGTGAAGGTGTGCCCTAGCATAAGTAATTTGGGGACTTTCGGTGCAACTCGCTAGAAAATACCCGGAAGTTAAAAAGTAAATAAAGAATAGGATGGATGTCGGCAATGTCAGATATAACTTTTAGTTATAAATTTCTTTATAACTGCTTTGAAAGCAATTGCTTTCTTAATACATAAATTTCTTAACGAGTGAAAAAAACTGATGAACTTATTTAAGTAAGACGCATGAGATTTAAAAATTTAAAAATTTTTAATTTTTATAATAATAAATTATAATTAAAATTTTTATTATCAATCCAATGTACTTAATTACTTCAACTAATATTACAGGCATTATTAATTGAAACTTATCTAATTCAAAACATAGTTTATATATCACTAATAAAAATTTTAAACCATAAATTACTTTATAAAAATTAAAACATGTTGAATTATTTCCTAATTCAAATTAATAATATAAATTTGAAATTTTTTATAATTAACTATATATTTGTTTATATAAAGTTAATTATATAAACAAAAATATATAAAAAGGTATATATAGAAAAGTAATGAAATTAGCTGTGAGTTTACTAAAGAACATTCTAAATTAGCTTAAATAAAACTATATAATGGAAGCTTCTTTTTCCAAAATTAAGAAAACTTTTTGCTATAACACAATTTTAACCCTTAACATGTTTAATTTGACTCCAACTATTTCGTTTTCAAACTCAAAACATAATTATTCGTCAAAATGATTCTAAACATCTTTATTTTCTTTAGGACTCCACTCTCTTTTTGATTCAACATTTACTCTATTCAAACTTACCCTTAGTCATTCACTAATAGTTATGAACCTATGAAATACTAAACTCACGAGTTTTGCCAAAACTGACCATATTCAACCTTGAAATCACAACACTAACCTCCCAGTCCCCAGTCCCCAGTCCCAGAAATGCACAATGATGAAGACAGTATTATATGCTTTACAATTTCCTTGTTCACACAGCAAATCAAATCAAGTATTGGTGTTCAATTGGCATCGATACCATGATATCTACACTATGTACAGTTGGTTACACAATCCCATCCATCATTCATAAATAGTTAAAGGAATTAGAAGTACAGGTTTTCCCGCATCACCTTGTACCATTCTTGATGAACAGTAAATGAGACGCTTGCAATCACAATCAGAACTTCAGCACCCTTAGTCACCCTAACTGCTAGAACAGCTGCTCCAACTCTCCGAAGAGTTGCCTCAACCAATCTCCTTTCGTTTAACCCAGTTCCTCCAAATACACCTCCCCTTAAGGCAAGATAAATAGAATGGGAAACGTGGGTATACAACACCCCCAGCTTGCAAGCTTTTGGCTAACATGTTTGCCATTATTGTCCTGCTGTCTTGGACTTTTTCAATATGTAGGAGTTGATTGCACCTTTTAGTGTCCCATTGATTTTCTCAATGATGTCAGATAATCCGACGACTTCCACACCATCGAGAAGCTGGTAGAGCTGCTCAAAACACTGTGATACTAGGTACTCCGCGTCAACAGAATTGGTGACCAAGTTCTTATCCATTAGACTTTGACGGAAGACCAACATGCTAACAGTAACATATCATGATTATAGTTAAGATGAAATATAAGAACAAAGATGGAGAAAGCATAGGAGTCGCAAGGATAAGGAATGTGCATGCCATACCATAAATAGAAGGATAAAGGAAAGATTTGAAGTGGTTTTGGTGATGAATTTGAACCTACCTGATAGAGATAACAATAATTTTCTGAATTTGCAATTGAACAGTTCTCAACCAGAACGCATTCAATTTTAGGGTTTTTGGCAGATCTTCCAGGGTCAGGCCTTCAACCCTATTAACAAGCTTTAACAAGCCTAGTCTAACCAACAAACCCATTGGTTCCTTGGGACTCTGGTTGATCATGTACTGCCAAAGTTCGTAATTATCTTCAGTAATACAGTCCGCAACTTTGTCAATAAATTTAAAGAGAACCAATTATCCACAGAAATAAACAACCTGCATTAAAAGCCGAGGATCTAATTTCTAGCACTGAATAGATTGTAACCCTATCCGAAGAGTAGATGGAAATAAATTTTCAGAAGAATCATTGTCTTTGGTGAAATCACATAAATAATTCATGTGCTCATGCATCTGGAGAAACAGATGAAAGCCATTGTTTAGTCAACGATAGAGATGATGGAGTAGCACCTGGGGGTCCATGACGATTGGAAAAAGGCATTTTAAGATACTCCATACCAACAGGCCGTTTAATGACTGGCTCTAGGAGTTTAATACGTGCTCCACTATTCTCTCCCTTCAGAGTTTGAAAGCAAGGGACCAATGATAACTATATAAGGAAGAGAAGGGAGGATAATAAAGATCTCAAAATAAGAACCCCTAATTTAAGAATCAAAGCCCTTATGAACAAAAACTTTGTACGTATATTGACATGACTCCAAAAATCTCAGTAGACAAGAACCATTTACTCAAGATCAACCATTCTCAGCACTGAAATATATAAACAGAAAAAACAAGTTACGAATTCAGATTGAAAATTCTTGTAAAGATTTATTTCACATACTTGGCAACTGACTTATAAATTAGCATTAGTTAGAAGTGAACAAATTCAGTCGATGCTAACAGTATTATCCGTACCATTATACTAGGTTCTAAGAGCTATCAAAAACCACTGATAAGGAATTAAGAACATTGGAATAAATCCTTGACCCAATAAATTTCATCTAGGCATCCTAGCGCCAAACATAACATTGAAATAAGAAACCAACCTTAATCTCCTGCAAAGTGAAACGCAGTCCTTTGATAATTGAGAGGGCATATGGAACTTTTGATTCATCCCCAGGCAGAGGTACCCCTCCTAGTTCTGTCAGTATCTTATTATGTAACACTGTCATCGCCTCATAATTTGCTGGAGCAGAAAGTTTTCATAAGGTAATCAATGCAAACTCCAGGATGCTCCTCAGATAAGCCATATCTATTGCACCTGATTTCAGCATCTTCAAGTAGACAGTTTTGAAATCATGACCATGAGATTAGCAATTCAATACACTTTGAAATAAAACAGAGAGATCAATAGGAGTTTTGAGGTGCTCACTTGTTCAAGAATATCAACATCAATGGTTTCACTAATCTCTTTTCTCCAAGGCTGAGGAGACATCTCATACAACTCATCCCTAACTTCCTTCATAAGTTTCAGAACCCAACTAAAGTTAGGCTCATAATTTTTCATGGATTCCAGAATACCATCCCAGAAAGCCTTCTATTCTCTCACCCTTGCCCGGACAAAGATGAAGTGAAAACATGTTAGTAATTTCTATCTTTGAAGCTTTAACAGCAACAAATAGAAAGTCATCTTAAAACATTAAATTGTTTAGCTAAACATTATCTTGAAGAATAGAAAATAGGGAACCAACCTTAAGGCTGTTAAGGTCTTCATGGGCAACATCAAGACCATCTGCGAATCTAGACTGATGCTCATGGAAGATTTCATTGACAAGTAACTCATTCTCACTGAACATTAAATTAAGGCTCAGACCTCTATTTGTTACACTTGTGGTATTTCTGGAGGGCAGAAAGTCAAATCCTTTGACCAAGAAGGAACCATCTATGTCAAAGGATGGGCATCCTTTGTTACCTGACCTTTGATAGCTTTCAGTTAGGGAACTAGAATTGCAAGATGTAGAAACTGAAGACCTGTCTGATAAATGAGTTGAAGATTTTTGTAAATTCTCACTATTCTGTCTATCAGATGCGTTTGTGTGTATATGGTTCTTTTCAGATGCTTTAGAGTGCGTGTCAGAGAGAGTATGCATATATCCAACTTCAGCAACACCACTTGGACACTTGACACTTTCTCTCAAAAGAGTTTGCTCTTCCAAAGCCTTAAGATTACAACCAAAACAGAAAATAAATCGGTCAGAAACAAATAATTTTTTGAGACAGATCTTGAGAGAGAAAAAAAACAAACAGCTTATGCCAAAAGCAAGTAAGAGGACTTTTACCTTGTCTTCCGAAGCATTGCCACTTCTTACTGTGGAGAGCTCGAACTGGCAAGTAGCTCTGACTAAGTCCCTCTCTAGTAGCTTTGCACCCTCAAATTTCGAATCATCAAAGTGATGCAGATAAGAGCACCAAGCTCTATCAAAAGCTTCCAATTGTGGCCTGAAAGTCCTGCAATCTGAGCCAGCAAAGCTTTCATCCACTTTTGCACATCGAATTGGACCATTAATTATAATCTTGATCAAGAACTCAAATTCTTGAATGAAGTTAGCTGCTAACTCAGCCAAGGTAGTCTCACATTCACTTTGCCCACTGAAAACTATGTCCGGGTGTCCTATTATCATATAAGCATAGAGAAAAATTCTGACTGGATACCTTAATAGTTTAACAGGCTTTTGGGCTTCCCTATTACGCAGCTTAATAGATTTTACTCCTCTCCCAAAACTTTGATTGAACTGTCCCTGTGAGTTGGGAAAGCAGCATGCCGTAAAAGGTGATCAATATTGGCTCTATTGCACATACTACCAATAACAACCTGTGAAATCATCAAACGACATTCCAGGCGGCCAACAAAAGCTTTCACAGTTTGAATGGTTGCCGTTAGTTCCATACAATGAGCAGGATCCTAAAATGGTATTGTTTTTACAATTTTTTCATCAATCCCCAAGGAAATACAAGCTTTTGCCAAGGAGAAAGTGGTTTTTCCTAGTTTTACAAACCGCCTCCAGTACCTGTAATTACATTTGATGCGATTTCAGAAAAAATAAAAAGCCAAACTGAGAAAACAGGAAAAATCAAGGACTAAATGCCTTTGCAGGATATATTTCTTCATAAAACATCATATTAAGATAGCAAATAGTAACCAACATAACTTTGTTGACTTCAAGAATACATAACATACAATAAGGAAGTATTGCTTCCACACTGCCAGATCCTACTCAATCCTTCAACAGATAAGTAATGATTGTAATTTATGTCATAAAAGCAACCAAAGCAGGATGATAGAAATGGCATATACTAATGCACATATTGAAAACACATAAATGTCAGGAAAAAACGAAAATGACATAGCATGCAGAAAGAGAAAGTGCACAACTTGAAAAGGAAAAGGAAGATATACCATTCCAACTTCCTTGAAAGGTACTCCCCCTGCTCATTCATCATTTTTGACTTAGAACTTTGACGAGTGTTCAAGTTTCTTCTCTGCCTCAAATATTTGGCTCTTTGTTTCTTTGCCTACCCACAATCAATTTTTGTTTTTTCAGAAGAACCAACAGATAATAACCCAAGATAAAGAACAACTTCAACCAATATCTTAACCTTTTTCAGCCGATCTTCTAACATGTCCTTCATCCTTTTTCTTTCAATCTCGCGTTTATTGCAAACAAACCAAGCTACTTTCCGCAAGTACCTGGGTCAAAGGATCAGGCTTGGTATTTGAGCCCACGTTTTGTTCTCCCCAACCTATTGGTTCTCCCTAGCCTATCAAATTAAATTATTTTTAATTTTTAAATTTTAAATTAAATTTGAATTGAGACTATACGATTCGTTTCAAAACCAGAAACCGAATGTCATCTAACAGTTTTACCCTTCAATCAAATGACGTCGTTTATTGATAAATAATCAAAATGCTGTGCCTGCTTCTTCCGATTCTAAAACCCTAATCTTTGGATTGCTCTATTCTTACTTCTCTCATTTGACTTTCTCATGTGCTACTGGAAGTGGAAGGGTGGAACCAACTTGTTTACTGTTTAGAGCATTTGGTGCTACTGGAATTTGGCAGTGAATTAGCCTTTTTTCCTTTTACTCGTACTATTATTATAAGATTACCAAAATAACTTAAGATAAAAGTATTTATATTCCAATAAGATATCAATTTATCATTAAAATTTGGAAAACAAAAACAAAGAGCAAACTATTCCTAACTACGATATACAAATTATCTCGTAACATATACCATCTCTGTTATAAGATAAATTGCTGGTAGAAATTGTGCAAGGATAACTGCATGCTATGAGTCTTTTTCTAGTTGCGACGTGTATGCCTTTTAGAGATTAGTTCTTGTGCCTAAAGAACCTATGGTCTTCAATAGTTGGCACTTGTAAAACTTCTTAATGGTAATAAAAAAAGCAACAAAGTCTTGTTAAAATTGGCACCTTTGATATAAAATCTTATTTTCCTTCAAGAAATACTCATTTTTTCAACTAATTTTAAAAAAAGTGTTATGAATAATAAAGATATTGCTTGTGATTTAAAAAAGATTGGGCAAAATGGTTATAATTATATCATTCGTTTATTAATTTAGATGCATTTAATTCACCTTATTTTTTAGAAGAAATATATGTTATAACAATAATAGATTCTAAGTTTAAGGCATATTCTTATTATTATATTTGTGCGGCTTTATTTCAAGATTTGAAAAAGTAAATAGTTGATTATGAATTTATATAAGTCTAATTGGGGGATAATGCGATGCACTGTTATGATAGATAAGTAAACTAATCAAAGATGAAAAACTTAATTAATTTATCTATTTATTGTAATGGTGGAACAACTTTTATCAAACATATTAATGCTTCTATTATGATTAAAAAAAAGTATAAATTTAATTTAATATTAACAAGTGAGTTAGACTAAAAATAATCCTTTTTGTTACAATTAATATTGCTACTTATGTATCAGTTGAATTTATAATAAAAGTAAGGCATATTTATTAGCTTCTATATGTTACTCATTGTATATATATCTCATCCTGAAATGTAATGATTGTATAGATTATGTTTCTAATCTTGCTTCATATGTATCTAAGGTCATAATTTTTGTATATAATCATTTGACTCTTTTGTATTGGTTAAGAAAACAAGAAGATTATAACTATGAACATAATTAGAGTGTTTTCAAATGTATTCATACCAAGAAGTGATATTTTTTGGAACATAAAAATTCAATGAATATATTTCTATTACTTGTAATTTGATGACGAAGAATATGTATTTTATTGTTTGAATTTTATTTTTTAAGTAAGATTTATTTTACATATTAATGTTATAATTTCTCTATTTTATATTAAGAGCTATTAGTTAAAAAAAAGATCTAATTGACATAAGTTGTATCGGTCACACCTTTTTTTTTGTTTTAAACAACAAAACCATCTGGATCATAATGAACTAAAAAAAGGTGAATTGCAATGAAAATAGATTTGTTATGGTAAATGAACTAAGAATTGTTGATGATAACGATATACAAAATTGTTTAAAATTACAATTTTAATAGTGATTATCATTTTATTTTATATGCTAGATTCAATTTTAGGTACAATTATTATATTTTTTATTAGTTGATTATTATTAAGATATTAGCTTTTATTTTTATTTTAACAATATATTTTATTTTTGAATTTTATTTTTATAATTTCTATTTTTACTTACTATACATCCATTTTGTGAAATTATATATCCGTTTTTATAATATTCAATATAATTTGAACTTTTAAATCTTAATGCCTAAATTTAAGAAACAAGGGAAACTCTACAAATTTGTCATAATTTTTAAAAATTAATTTAAATTAAAAATAAATTTATTAAGAATTTATTAAAATTTTGTAAAATTTATATCTTTTTATTTTTATTTTAAAATTCTTTTATCTAATTGTACTTACAATTTTTTAATTTTATTTTGATCTTCAATTTTTAAATTAGAAAAAGTAATTTCAATAGTTTACTTGTCTCCCAAAAAAAAAAGAGAAGCGGTAGATATACACGTCAATTGGTCGGGCTCTGTGACCCAGCCCATCTAGTTTAAATCTTTTTTGTTTGAAGGAAACTAGGTTAAATCTTTTAAAAAATTCAAGACCACCATTGTCAATTTTTGACATTTCAATCGGACCATGGGTTGGATTAGGCTCATCAAAATCTCGGATCAAAATTGAAATTATATTAGATATCACTAAATTTTAAGGGTTATATATTTCCTTTTCAATTTAATCTTCATGTTAATAAAATATAACAAAATTAAGTCCTTTGATTCTTCTGTAAAGTGATGATAGTCTGATATACGCAGTAGCAAACTAAACTTGCACACTTTTGGAAGGCAGATAATAATACACAATCCCAAATTAAACAGAAGTTCAAATTCACTTAGGGCTTTGATAGTGCCGTATGCAGAACTAGGATCACAAAGTTAACACAAGCAATCATCC
>JAOQMR010000003.1:6420199-6430282 GCA_027563865.1 Erythroxylum pelleterianum
CGGCTTTTACTCCAAAAAGCCCTCAGCTTTTGTGGCACTTCCTATTTCATCCCCACTCTTAATGTGAGTATCATCTAGCATCCTTTTCTCAACAATGCTTCTTAAAATGATTGCCAACTCCTATTGTTTAGACAAAAATGGTCAAATAAAGATTTCAAAAATCAAAATATCAATTATTTAAACTTGTCAACAAGTCCATAAGACATGCAAGTCCTTACTTTTTGGCCTTGTTCGATAAATAACCGTCAGTTAATTTTTTTAGTTGATTGATTGTCTTCAGCTGTTTAATTCTTCAAACAATTATGAAAGTTGTTTGAAGAGTAGTAGATTCGATGGTTGATTTAAAATAAATGTAAAAAATTCCATCCATCAACTAAAATTTTAACTATCAAAAGTCAAATGTACTCTTTAATTGAAGTTCCTAGATACCTATGTTTTAAGAACAGTGTTTGTTTTTATAATTGTTTTATAAAGGTATAGGTTAGAAATAAAATATTGACCTAAAACAAAAATGAAAATAGAAAGAGTTGCATAAATTTTTCATAAATGATGAAACAAGTGAACATGACTTCTCTAAAATCTAAATTCTTATAAGAATATTCAAAGAAATACTAAGATATATAATATTCATACCCTTATAATCTTTTTAAAGTCATGTCCTCATATGTTATTTTACACATAAACAGCTAATGCTAAAAAGTTAATTTTATCAAACATCTCTAACAAACAGCTAATACAATCCGCTAGTTAAATTAGCTGATATAATCAGCTATCAGCTAATAGCTAATGCAATTAGCTGATTGTTAAACAGAGCATTTATTTATTGAAACTAGCTTTTATTAGGAAATAGATTTTCTGTTCCCGATTAGTGTGTGCTCCCTGTTGTCGAGTGATCACAGCCGTCTAATTTTTGTGAGTCCTATGTATTAAATTGATAGATTTTCATAGAACAAAATAGGCATAAAGTAATAGGAACAGATGATTTGGTCCCTTTTATTGCCTCTAAAAACCAATAGTATGGTTTTTAAAGAACTAAACTAAAAATCTATCCCTTTTAAAGAGAATTATTTTAAAATTTATAAATACCTCATAAGATCATTGCATAAGCGATTGATCTGGCGAGGCTGAAAGTATAAACTAAAAAAAAAAAGAGTTAATTCAGAACTAACCGATTAAGATGGCATTAGGCTGGATTGGGCTTGGGTTCCTAAAAAGTTTTGTAAGGGTCGAGTCTTGAACATGTCCGAGACTTATGGGTCGAGCCTGGGTCAAAGCCTAGTTGGATTCATTTATAAGATCATATATAAATGAATGATCAAGTCTGGAGAGGTCGAAAATAATAAACCAAAAAACTAATTTAGAACCAATCAATCCAATTCTATTAAGGTCCATTATAAAACTTGCATCAAACTAACCTAATTGCATTTCCAGACATTGAAAAACGATATGACATATGTCTTTAATTTCTCTATGATAATAAATATAACAAGAGTGAATATGCATCTATGCTTCACTGAAGTTGATCACGTAGGCAAGCAATTGCAAAGCAACCTCCACATGAAGTGTTTAACTTTGGCAAAGGTATTCAATATTCAAAAATACGATTAACTCTTATTTAGTGCCTGTGTAGATGAGCTTATATCAGTAGAGTTTTTGTCAGTAGAGTTTTTCTGATAAAAACTTTTCTAAAAAGTCAATTAACTGTTTGACTGTTATTTAAAAATTAGCTTTTTTGAAAGAGCTTCATACAATAGACTGTTTGGCAATATAAAAATAAAATGTAATTTTAATTTTAACTATATTTTATTTTGTAATAATAATCGTGAAGATGTGTTTGTGGGTATTGTGAAAATTATGTGTAAAACATAACAGCAAAAGGGAATAAAAATAAACTCGTTAATTAATATAAAAATCTACTTAAAAAAGTAATTTTTTTAGAAGTTTCAAATTTGAGTTTCTTAAAAAACTGTATTTTAGCTGCCAAAAAATTTATATCTATTAAAAAAGTACTTTTTTTCATTTTTCATTAATCTACGCCAACACTACACCCACGGAAGGAACATGAAACTAAAAAAGTAAAATAAGTAACAATGAATAATAACATCTTATTTATTTTAATTAATTATAATTTAATTAATCAATCTATTAATTATATTATAATTATTCAATTAATTATATATAAATTATATTTAATTAAAATTGAGAAAAAATATGCGCTAATTATATTTTAATTAATTAAGAATAAGCGTCCATGCAGAAAAACGTAGTCTATGAGAAAGTCACGGTTATTCTCAGATTTTAAGAAGAATAATAACTACAAAAATATTAAAAAAAAACAGAAGCTGCCAGATCATTTGGATGGTAGGACGGAATTTTGTGTTTATAAAACGAAAAAAGAAATATATTTGTCACAGGTGTGACACGCCCGTATACTTAATAAATATAAGTCACAACCATGCATGAGACTAAGATTTAATTATTCAATTCAAATAATTAAAAAATTTAATAATGTTAATAATTAATAATAAGATGTATGGTCATTATATAATTAAGAATAGTAAATAATTAATAATAACATACGAAATAATTAATTGTTATTAATTAATTATATTTTAATAAATCAATTAATTAATTATATTTTAATTAACTGATTATATTTTAATTATATGCAGTTATATTTTAATTAACTAATCAGTTATATTTTAAGTATATTTAATTAAAAATAAAAATTTAAGAAAACATAAAAAATAGAACCCAAAACATTTGTCAGAAGGTAGGAGTTAAGAACTTAAAAAACATAATTTGGGTCAAAAAGACAGCAACACTGGATTGTTTCATGCAGATTCATGATCCAACTTCAAGCGTCTTTACATTCTTGAACAACTTCTCAAGCTTCGTCGATTTATCTAAGGTTTTCACATCTGAAGATGAAATGATGGGAAAAGTTAAGAAAACATTAAAAATACAACCGAAAACATTTGTGAGAAAGTAGGAGTTAAGAACTTCAAAAAAAAAAAAAAGAAGAAACAACAGGCTAATTCTTCCTAACCTCATTAAGAAGAAATATCCTTTGAAATTCATCGCGTTCCTGTTGAAACTGTTGGGTTTGAGCTTTAAAATGAGCAGCAATTTTAGAGCATTAAAAGGAAGTTTTATGTGTATATAAACTATTGATGAAGAAAGATTGAATAAAGCAGGAGAGATTACAAGAGTTAAGGAGGAGACGGAGAAAATAGATTCATTTATTACTAATCACAACTATGTACGTATATACATAATATATTATAATTTAATTAATTATCATTTAATTAATAAATTAAATAATTATTTTAATTAATTGATATTATTATTATTGTTGTTGTTGTTGTTCATGTTGTTATTTTTATCAATAAGGTTGTGAATTGTCACGGCTATGTGCATATATACGTATATACATAATATATTATAATTAATCAGTGAATCATTTTGTTTATTATTATTAATCAGGTTGTTATAATTGTCAAGTTATAAATTTTAATTAAAAATTATAATATTCTTTAAATTATAAAGAAGTTAACTAAATAAGAAAACATGATTCGGCGGAGATATAGTCTCGCTGTTTATGGTTATAAAGGTTTTTTAAAAGCAAAAGTTACTTGGTACTGGTTAAGTTATAAACCCCAATAATGTTAAAGGATGAGAAGTTGAAATTCAAATATTACTTATACTCAAAAGCTTAGTTTGATTCGTCACTTTCCCTATATTTACCAAGTGTATATTTAAAAAATAATAAATAAAAAATTTTATCAGAAAATTTTAATTCAATGAGTATTTTTAATTTTGGAAAATATACAATTTACAAATTATTGATATTATTACTTACAGAAAAAATATATTTCTGATTTGCCATGCTTTTGATTTAAAAAATATATAAAACAAATATTATTTAGTTTAAAATATGCAATTTTATAATTAAAACTCACATTATAATTAATAAGATTAAAAATAAAATAAAAGGGTACATTTAATGACAATGTTATGACGCAATCAAAGACATATTTTGTGAAAGTAAAGAAAATGCGGTCTCAATTATCTGGGAATAAGTTTACATGTTTTGGGTAGAAGCGAACTTGTGAAAAAGAAAGATTGGCTCCTCCGAGCTGAGTGGAAGTAAGATACTCATTTTGGCAGGAGCACCATTTCCATCACTACCGATTCCAAAGAATGTTTGCTATTATTTCCACTCAACTCGTGGAGGAGATTGCTCATAGTTTCGCTCATTACGGAGGCAACCCTACTCTTCGTTCTACTGTACAAAACTAAGAAATCAAAAGTGTGTTAAATGCACGTAATTTGCTAATAAAGAACTGGCAACAGTTAAAAGGATAAACCGAAAATGGTGGTCTGAGACTTAAGAAAAAGGATATGTATGTTTGAGCAAGTCCAATCTTTTAAGGATATGGCTTCTCTCCCCCCATATAGGACATCAGTCGGTGCTGCTCGAAGTAGTTTCAGATAGTCCATCCTCAATTTCAAGGAGTACGTCCTCAATTTGAAGGAGTACATCATTGGCTTCCGATAATCCATCCTCAGTTTCAAAGAGTTCGTCCTCAGTTTCAGAAAGTTCATCCTTGTCATCTTCTGAAGTCATATCATCGTCAGTATCTTCTATCTTTCCTTTTTTTTTTAAGTGTTTGTCCTCGTCATCTTCTGGATTGTCTTTTCTTTTAAGTTTCATTTTCATCTTGGTTGACATTTTCCTCGGCAACAATGATTCTAGCATCCAATAGGCATTTTCATCACCATCATCTTGATCATCATCATCACCCTGCACATAACCCTCATCAACTTGCATAGACAGTGGAGCCATTCCACTGCAACCCTCGTCAACTTGCATATACAGTGGAGTTATTCCACATTTTTTTATTTTATCACACCTTCTACAATCACTAAAGAATTGGAATGAGGCCATATTGATGCCATGACGACGGAATAATTGCCGTCTTTCAGA
This sequence comes from Erythroxylum pelleterianum, assembly GCA_027563865.1. Lineage (NCBI taxonomy): Eukaryota > Viridiplantae > Streptophyta > Magnoliopsida > Malpighiales > Erythroxylaceae > Erythroxylum > Erythroxylum pelleterianum. The sequence goes on from JAOQMR010000003.1 coordinate 6,425,190, forward strand.
TATCCAAACATTAAAGTCATGGACGCACCAAACTAACACGAGTTGTTGTTGTCGTCGTTGCCACTTTGGTAGACTCCGGTAATTTTCAAAGCTCACAATCAGATAAGTACTTTGATATGGAAACATAATGGTAGGACTGTAGTTATTTTCAAAGTAGCATTTAAATTTAAGAGAGAACGGATCCCTAAGACCACAAGAATTTTTTTAAAAAAAGCAAAATGCGAATCCGAAGAATCTGCGATTTAAGAACCAATTTGAAGGAAGCTTTATTCTAATGATATCTCCTGTAGTTTGATGCCTGAACCACTCTGGAATTCTACTTCCAGAATAACATAAGTGAACATCCTGCGTTTGCACCACAAAAAGAAGTGATGTATATAAGTGATGCAAAATTTAACATTATTATTTAGAAGAAAAAATGTGTAACTATTCAAAGAGAAATATGGCATACCTTTGGCCCATTTCTCAACAGCTTGTACGCCATAGCCTCACATTCCTCTTCTTCCAATTTCAAGCACCATTTGAACTTGAAATTAATCTTATACACCATAACCTCAAGTTCCTCTCCTTCCAATTCCCTCCTGAACTTAATCTTGCAGCCATTAAAGATTGGTTGTTTGAAGGCCAACAATGTCTCGAGAGATTTGCAACTACAAGCAGCTAGTTTGCATAGACCGGTGGGAAGTTGTGGTAGGGATCGAAGGTGTGGACAATCATCTAATCGGAGAGATTTCAACAGAGAAAGTTGTTTAATACTGACAGGGATCTCCACAAAATCATTTCTTGTCAAGTTAAGCTTCCTCAAATAGGATAAAGAACCAAGGTCCTTTGGTAATTTCCTTATATGACACCACGATAGATCCAGAATAATATTAGGAGAAAAAAATCTTAAGCACAGACGAGATGGTAAGTCAATCAAATAAGATACGCAGTGAGAAACAAGTGATGTCATGTCAACCCCCCTACATTTCCCTTTATCTATAGTTACTGTTGCAGGAAAGTAATTCTGACCGGACCGAAACCAAAGATTGATCCTCAAAAAAGGCCATTCTAAATCCTCAAATGCCAAAAGGTTGTGTTTACACGCAATGCTGAACTTAAAGTTACCAATTCTTCTCACGAGATTACCAAAGCTTTCAGGAAAACAGGCAATATTGCTACAATCTGTCAAATTCAAGGATTTCAACCCTTTCATATTGTCTATGGAGGACGGTATCGCTTCTATGCCTGCAGCTGTTAAATCAAGTTTCCTTAGATTGTACATGGGCTCCAAGATCTCCGGAAATTTCTTTAACCTTCTGCAGTCTATTAGATTAAGTGTCTGAAGAGCTTGTAACTTGCAAATGTTACTTGGAAGACTTATAAGCTTTTTACAGCCGAACATATTCAACTCTTCCAGTTTACTGAGGCCTTCAATTGAAGATGAATGTACTTCTTTTATTGCTGTCCATTGCAGAACTAATTTTCTTAAGTTTGTTGAAATTTCTGGAAATATCTTCAGATTTGAACATCCCTCGAGATTAAAAATTTCAAGACATTGCAAATCAACATTATTTGGAAAACTCTTCAGATTTTGGCAACTACTCATGTCTAGACTTGTAAGCTTACTGAAGCAAGAAGACGAAGGAACCTACCAAAAAAAATATCAATTAGGGATTGTACAACGGCTTTTAGTTTGCCTGCACCCTGCGTATGTTGTAGGAGATAGTTGTGTATCCACATTATAGTCTTTATCTCAAATAGAAAACCATTAAGCATATATAGATAATATGTACGTACCTTCAATATCTGCTTAATATTACTCTCATAAAGATGAAACACAACAAGTTCTTTTGCATCAAAATCAGTCGGCAAAGACTCCAGCGGATATTGATCCCAGTAAAGATATCTTAACCTACTAGGTAGAAAATGGAGACCTCTAGTGAGATGCATTTTACTTCTTTTACCCCAAGAAGTATAAAACCTTAAGAATTTTAGATTGGGCATTCTCTTGAAAACATTCGGATCTAATACCATATCTCCAATTTGAGACATGTTGAGACTTATACTCTGAATTTCAATTGCTTCAGTTCCCTAACAATAATGATCAAAAAGAAATATAATTAATTAACAAGAAATGAATATATATATATATATATAATTAATTCATAATATTTTATCTATATAATTTTATGCTTTAAATCTTACTTCATTTTCTTCAAACACATCACGTATTTCTTCAGCATCCCAATATCTACTGCGGTGGCGGCGATCTTTTGATTCTTCACGAACAATTTCTCTACCCATGTCTTGTAACAGATCATGCATATGTAATTTATCATATTTAGAAATAGTCACCAGAGACTTGTCAATAAGACGCCTTATTCCGATATCTGCTGAGAGTCCACAACTTCTAAATACTCTTTTTGCCTCGTTGACATTCTCACCTTTAAAGAAACATGCAATATGAAGAAATATAGCCCGCTCTTTTCTATCTAATCCTTCATAACTAACTTTCAGTACATCATGGATGCCCTTGTCAGGGCAATTTGATAATTTCGTCGATGCGTCTTTCCATAGCTCCACGCCGTCTCCACAAACAGAGGAGCCCAAAACTGCGATAGCTAAAGGGTTACCTCTGGCATAATTAACAAACGAATCTATCAACGGGATATGATCTTGCGAAGGTTGGGCATTTCTCACAAAAAGTTGACGAGATTCATTGTCAGATAATGCTTCAACTTCGTATATATTGTCAGTGAATTCATTGAATACTTTTTTATCTCTACTCGTTATGATGATATTACTTCCTGCGCCAAACCAGCATTGATTTCCAGTTAAATCCTTCAACTGTAATCGATCACTGACATCATCAAAAACAACGAACACCCTTTTGCTTTTCAACCTTTCACGTAAAGCGGTTTTAATAGTTTTTGTATCCATTTTCACGTCTCTTTCCTCCAATAGTTCCGAAATAAGCTGCTGTAACAACTTCAGTATGCCTTCCTTCTCCGATACTTCTCTAACATTTCTAACAAAACAACGGCCTTCAAATTGACTCGAAACCTCATCAAAAATCGTTTCAGCAATACTTGTTTTGCCTATACCACCCATTCCCCAGATTCCTAACATGCGAACATCTGATGATCCAGTAGCTAGTAATTTTTTCACTTTACTAATCTTTGAATCCAAGCCCACGAAGTCCTCTAAACTGCAGGGATCGAGAAGTTTCAATTTCTCCAAAACGTCTCTGACAATTTGATCAATCAGTTTATTATCTTTCCTGAAAAATTGAAAATTGATTTTGAGAGAAACAGAAAATCGTCATTGTTGTTTCATGCGAGGTTAAAAACACGAACGTTACCTGATGGCATTGGAACCCCTCCCAGATATGTTGGCTGCTTTGGTTAAGGCATCCTTCCACTTTTGGATCTTGTTGGAGTACCTGGGATTTTCACTGTGTTTCGCAAATGATTCTTCAAAACTCCCATTTTGTTTCCGAACGTCGGATGGATTAACACGATAGAACACAGGTATAACAATCTGATTATGGGTCTCATGGCATTCAATGATCTTCAGAAGTTCATCCAAACACCAGCTGGAAGAAGCATAGTTTTCAGAGAAAATAATGAGAGCAACTTTTGAATCTTGTATAGCTTGAAGAAGTTCAGAGTTGATTTCCTCCCCTCTCGGAAGTTGATCGTCTACAAAAGTCTTGAGGCCTTTGCGAGAAAGAGTATCGTAAAGATGACAGACGAAGTTATGACGAGTGTCTTCACCTCTGAAGCTGATAAATACATGGTGTTTCCACTGCTGGGTGGCCATGGGAGTGAAAGAATCAATTGAAGAAGAAATAGGTGAGGGTAAAGGAAACAACAGAACAATGAGAAACTAGATGGGTTTTGTGTGCTTTAAGATATGTCATTTGGGGGTTTTCGGTGCATTTTTGGCTTAAAAAAATATTGCTCACTGAAGATGCTTTTTTCATATACCTGTGCCTGCCTGCCATTAAGAATATTTTAAGCATACAAATAAGGAACAGATCACCTGTTCATAATTACTGTAATAGTGCTATTCTATTATATCTTGTCTATATATTTATATGAAATCCTTAAAAATATATGGAACAGTGCCAGTATTGTTCCATTGTATTTGGTCCATATATTTATATGAGACCCTTAAAAATATATGGATCAGATGCAATGGAACAGCTTTGGCACAGCAATTATAGAACATGTAATTTCATTTGATAAAGAAGAGTTCAGATCTCTGTCTAATATTACAGTATATTGTGTCTAATAAATCTCAACTATTTATTTATGTGGGATTCGCATAAGACCCGCGTGAATCCCGTAAAATAAATAGCTGAGATTTTATGAGACAGAATAAGATAGAATAAAACTGAACACAAGATCTACTCTCAATATAAAAAATAGGATAGACGTGGGCAAACCACCTCTCTCTTCCATCCATACAGTCTTGTGCTTTAAAATATGCCAATTTGGGGGATACGTGGAAGTTACGCCGGCGACTTTTATGGCATTTTTGGCTTAAAAAAATATCACGCGTCATTTTTTTTAAGCCAAAAATCTTGACGCGTGATATTTTTTTTAAGCCAAAAACGTTGACATTTTTTTGGTCGAAATCATCTGATAACTGGCATCATAGAGATAACTAACTAAATTCGAATTCGCTTCAGAAGCTTGCATTAAGCGGTAAAAGGCTGACCACTAGAGTATGGATGTCATTGGCGTGCCCTACTATAAGTCAATCGGGGGCTTTCGGTGTAGCTCACTAGAAAATACCTCGAAGTTACGCTGGCGACCTTTTTCACTTTTTAATACGTGTTGCCTTGTTATTGGCAGACAAAAAGAGAATGGATGTCGGCAATGCCAGATATTTTTTTTTGAATGTCAGATATATCATATATGACCAATGTTCTGAATACCGTACCGGACTTGGTACCAGATTGGGCTCTGGAACAGAACTGTACCGGTACCGGTCGGTACCGGATACCGTTTCGTGGAATTTTTTAAATTATAAAATAGTCCCTAAACTTTTTAAAAATTGCAAAATAGTCCATATTAATATATTATACAGCTGTACTGTATACT
>JAOQMR010000003.1:6533230-6546513 GCA_027563865.1 Erythroxylum pelleterianum
TGCCATCCTCTGTCTCTCTAAAACAGAGCGAGTGAGATTATCAGTGAAGGTGCATAGGGGATGGTATTGCAGGCAGCCTTATCTGGCTGTTGGCTAAATGCTTGGTAGACGTAAGGCCAATCTTTTGTGGGCCCATCATTTTCTTTTTATAATTGGTTGAATCACACGCTAATTTTCATATTCTCTTATGAAAGTTCAAATTTTAATAGAATAGTCAAATAATTATCTGTTTTTATCACTGAAAATAATTTCATATTAAATAAATTTTAAAAATAAACTATTTTAATTAAATAAATTTATTTTAACCTTTTATATATTATTTATTAACAAATTATTCATTTTAAATATATTTTAATTAATTTTTAAATTATTCATTTTTAATATATTTTAACTATTAAATCAAAATTTTATTTGAAAATTATGTATTTTAAATTTAATTATATTTATTAATAATTTTTATTTTATTACAAGAGTAAATAAAATTAAGTAAATTAAAATTTTCATAATTCTTACTAATAATTTTAATTAATGAAATATATAATATTAAATTAAATTATTCATAATTTTATTAATAATTAATATATATCATTTAATAATAATAAATAAAAAACAGAAATAAAAACTAAAAATTGGAACAATTTTTTTAATTTAAAATAAAAGACAAAAACAAAAAATAAAAAACAAAAATAGAAACAATCAACCCCTCAACAGTCAACACAATCACCAAACCAATTAATCGCTAGTCTGACCAATGACCCGTTCAAGTCATTTAGGGCCTTTAAGTCATGTTCTTTTACTTTGAAATAGCTCACCTAGCTGTATTTTCGGCTACTTCGCCATTTCATAAAGTATTCTATCCGACTTCGACAGCTACCCAATATTTGGGCGATCCTTTCCCCGAGCCCATACAAGCTTCTGTCGGTCTTGCCCCTTGTACATGTTCAGGTCACGTTCTGAGATAACTTCTGTGACATCTTTTTATGCTTGTTAAATGAGAAATGTAGATGACAAAATGCGGCCATTGATGATAAAAGAGCAAGCATTGGATGTACAGATCTCTATGTTCTTGTCCAGTCATTATGGTTCAGGTGAAGGAATTACAATGCTCTAGTATGTCAGTGCCTAACTTAACTTGGATGGCCAATCTATGTGGTCAACTTTCTCCCTTAAACTCCAAGCTCCATCGGCAATCTCGTCAAACAATTGATCCCGACCCCAACTTGAAAACCCCAAGAAAAACCAGTAGTCAGCTAGAGATTGATTCCCCGACTTGAGTTCCTCAATTTCTTTACGAGTGGCTGATTGATCAAGAAAGTAAATACCTGGTACAACTTCGGGGTATTGATCTTTCACTATTCTTTTTGTAAAAGCAACAAGAGGCATTGCACGTTTTATAAGCGGGCCACCAAATGATAATGGAGCCTCTCTTAACAGCTTGATCTCTTCTTCCAGACCTTCCAGAGAATCCCATTCTATAGGTTTGTTATATATAAGACCTTGAAAACCAGTATCTTGATCAGCCTTCACAATGAGAACCATCGACTTAGTAAATGGTAGCGCATTTATTTTCTCTCCAGCGGTAAGCACTGAACCAACCACCACATCGTAAGCTGTTTCATGCAGGCTTTTTGATGTCTGAGATCTAGTCCAACTATGTTCCACAATTCTCTTTGGCATTCGGTCTATTAGTAGTATTTCATGTGCTTTGTTATTTGCAACAGCATCAGAACCATTAGTTGGGATTGGTGATGTGCCCTTATTTTGGCGACTTTTCTCAGCCACAGTAAATAGAATTCCTATAAAATCCAGACAAGAGAAAGCAAAGCAAGGCACATGAGAAAAAGATTGAGAGAGTTAGTACTCATAGTGCGTAGGCACATATGAGAAAGAGTGAGAGTTGGTACTCATTATGCACTCGATTGAAATTCCAAGTTGGACATGAACATGACATAACAGAGTAGCACTTTGAAAATGGATGTTCAACTAAAGATGACAAAATTCAGAAAGGAATTTCACCTATTGCATCGCATTGTAAGAAAGCAAAAATCAAGGTACCAACTCAGACAACACAATTAGATCGAACTAAGTTCCATTAAAGTTTTCAATTTTGACTAGCCCAAAGAAACAGAACAACTGGATGATTGGTTTCAACAAGGTAACAGAGCAGAAAATGGCATCCCAAATTATTCCAAAGTACAAACAGCAAGCAAATTAATACTTGCATGATGAGTTTGATCAATTCCAAGACACGCCAAAAGGCCCAGATATATCTTTTGTGTATTAATGACAAGCATGCTCCATAATCATGCGAGATTGGAAGATATACAGAATCCATCGATAATTCGATATCATGCTGTATATCAAGCATAAATTGCAAAAATGCAATTGGAACTCCAACAGGTAGAAAGCATTTGGAATACAGCAAGAGAAGCAATCCTTAAATTATAAGTTTTTCAACAACAGTTTCAATGAGGAGTAAATAATTCTGAACTTAGCTGCTACTCCCAACATTTAAAACCTGTGTCTAAGTGCCGTGTTTTCAATACTCCACAGTCATCAACAATTGAGGCGGCATGTTTTTTATATCAACACTTTTCCAAAATTTCACACAACACACTTTGTCCACCTTTTAATAGTTCTCTTATGACAAAAATGTATTTTCATGAAACAGCTACAAGTCAAGAGATTTTGTTAATTCAGTATTATACCTTTAAATGCAAAAATCAAGACTTAACTCATTCCTAATTAATATAGCATGTTTGCTGCTAGAAGTTATAAACAATCATCTTTGCATCAGATCATGCAATAACAAGATGCATAAACATGTTCTGTGTCAGAATATATTACCCTTGTCACTAGTGAGAAGTTGAGAATTGCTTCCATGCTCAGCCACAAACCTAATAATATCAGTGACTGCTACATTTCCTTCAAAAGAGATGGCTGTCTTCCTTTCTGCTGGAAATAACAACAGGGCAGGAAAAACTTCTCGCTGCATATACCACAAACAAAAAATTTTAAAAAAATAGTTTCAAAACTCTATAGGAAAATACTGAGGATTGAACCATTATCCACTGCAAGTGCGTCATAAACAAACCAAATAAGTGAACTGAAAATTTGAAGTGCACCAATTGAAATGATAAATGACTAGAAAGATTTACCAACCACAGTAAATAATTTGAATTACTATGACCAATAAAAGCATTGTCCACAAATTATAACCTACTTCCTAAGTGTAACAATAAATTGAATCTGGATTCTATAGGACATACCTGTTTCATTGAGTTCAGAATCGATCTGCAATCATTTAATGTGCAATCCATTAAGAAGATTTTGGGAACCTTCAATTTAGCATTTAAACCATCTGCCACATAGCCAACAATTTCTTAATCTTAAAGGATGATAGTTGAAACCACTTCAGAAGCTTTTTTTAAAAAGATATTTGTAATGAAATTCCACTGATTGACTCAAGTGTAGATGAAACATTTCTCTTTGATAAATGGGACAAGTCATCTACTGGAGTGCAGGAACGTATTCTAGAGTCTAAGTTTTAATAAATGGAAAAGAGATGAGTGGATTTAACCAACATAAAAACTCGGAGAAACAATATACACTTACCATCAGCAAACACCATTTCCTCACTCTGAGATCCAGTCTTTAGCATCTTTACATATCCTTTTAAGGCCCGATATACTTCACGAACAACCAATTCCATTCTTTGGCAAAATCCACACCAACTGTTGCTAAAAAGGACAAGCACATCCTCCTTCCACGCAAGTGAGATATCAGAATTATTAGATTTATTAAAACCAAGAACCCGTTGTGAGAAAGTAAGAGATGTCACTTGAGGGATGGAATCTGCCTCATGGAAATCCAGATTAACAAATGGTGGGGGGGTGCCTTCCTTAAGGCTCTCAGGTTCGGATCCAGAGCACTCATATGGGATAAGATTTCCATTTAAAAAACCATAAAGAAACTCTTTAATTGAAGTATAGTTAAATGTCTGTTCAGTAGAGACATAATGTTGCTGCATAACTGGATCAATTATTACTAGGGATGGAATCCTTGTGTCACCAGTCAAAGTTTGGAGTAAACGGTAGTTCCCATCAGAAAAGAAAAATGAACCCTGAAAATCTTCTAATAGAAATTGTTCTTCACCCATTTTGTTCAAAGAAGTTTTCACTTCTGCATAGACATTTTCTGACATTTGTGCCCGATTATCTAACAAAACTTTGTCAGGTTTCGGAACTGACAAGCGCCTACTTGTTTCCACATCAGTTGACTTTTCTATTTTGTCCTGCGAGGAGGAACTCTTATCAATAAGTTGAACGATTTTATCATGAACTGGAGCAGAATTCGGATCCTGATCAACACTAGCCTCAACAGCATTTTCATCAGATTGTACAAGTGAGACTTGTTTAGGTTCCACCTCTGTGTCTGACTGTATGGTATCCACTACTTTAACATCTAAATCATGAGATAAGAGTTGGAAGCCCACTTCCTTTGCCACTGAACTTAACTTAGCTTCCTTCTTCTGTTGAAGAAGGTATGTCAAGATCTCATGTAAAGAACTGCCCTGCAAATTGGAAGCTATACTCTCTATTGTGGTCTGCTTACCCTGATTATAAATCATTATGGACATCTTGTCCTTCAAATTAATCTTACGACCCATTGGAGATATTTGCAATTTTGGATGTCCTTTCATACTCTTACGTTTTAAAGTTTCAGTATAAGATCTTTCAGACTTCTCATTGATTTGCTCCGCCATGTCATTTGATATCAGAAAGTGCAATATAAATTCTCTAAATTCTTGAAGAGCTGCCTTACTCTGCCTTCTAGTTTCAGGAGAGTCAGATAATCTATCCACAAATAGAAGCATGGATGGCTTGTTCGCAGGAAGAGCAGGATCAACATCTTCCCCATAATCTCTTAGCTACAAAGTGAAAGAAATAATAGAATTAATGGCATTCCCAACACTAAGGAGAAAATTCATATTTGAAAGCAAAATATTAACGAACAGGAGGAGAGAGAAGAGACAGAGATATTAAATGCAAAAAGATATAAGATAATGGCATATGATATGGAACCTCTCTGCTACTGAAAAGGTTCATCAACGAGAAAAATATTTAGCAGGTTTGACAACTTGCCAGAACTTCACTGGTTTAGGCCATAGCGGTATTCATTTATCTGGCAGGCAATCTTCAGAACAGATTTGTTTAACTAATATTGGAACATCTGAAATTCAGATCTTCACCCTGAGTCAATGAAGGCAGGTAGGCTGACATAGCATGAAAGGCTTCTATTGTCCAGTCTTTCTGTTTATTTCTTTTCTGACATAAAAAGTGTAGCATCTAAGTGAACCGAAGTTTGATAAATATGGGAGCTTTGGTCAGCAAATAGCTCCTAACCTAGAAAAACCCTGTCAACCAATCTACAGAAATTCTATCGAGTCCACCTTTCTGCATTAACACTGTCCATGAATCTCGTATACAAGCAAAAGATGTGCTGCCACTATGGCCGAAGATTAACAATTATATCAAGTTAGTCAGCTAGTAATCTGTTCCTCCATAGTATCTGGTGCAGCAAGTCACAAGGAGCTTTTTAACTATGTGGTCCTACCGAGGCCACAGTAATTTCTATCATCTATACATAATGAGCTATTAGTTCTAGTGATATACTTTGTTGTACAAAGTAAAAGGCAGATGCTTAAACAAATCTCTCATGCTATCCTTTTGTTAGCAATAACTAGGGAAATTTTGAAGAGAAGTCTTATCTGCCATACACAATTACGTTGTAGTACTATCTTAAAATTCTTTTGAGGTAAATGATGGCCTAGTAAATGTGGAAAATTTTGTTTCTCTTTCGGTAAATGACTTGCTTGCTTAGATTACAACCCTTGTAATAGATTTCACTTATTTGAAAATGAAACTAGGAAAGAGAAGAACCTTATTGTGCATGAAAATTTCACATGTTAAACACCATAAGCCAAAAACTTCCAAGACAACTCTTAAAGTCCTCACTCAGGAGACTTATCAAGACCTTAACTTAACTACACAAGACTTCAAGCACCCAACAATGTAGGAAAATGGAGGCCAATAAAATATTTTGATTAATAGTAAATTGATAAAAGGAACCAACAAATTTAACCTCTGTAACAATTGACTGATCCATCTGTACAGCACTCTTAAGTTCATTCTCTCCTTCAAGCATTTTGAGACAGCTTGGGCATCCATCAGAATAAACCACCAATGACCATGAATTAGCATCGTCAAAACCAAGCAATGAGAGCAATGATTTATCTGAAACTAGACCAAATCTCTTCCTTTCAGCAGGCAAGAAGTATTCTCTCACAATAGCCATGAACTTTGAGAAGAAAGAATTGAATTGTTGAAACTTTTCAAAGGTACACAATGCTCCTTCACTCAGCGGCTTATCTCTACGCTGATACTCGTTGTCTTGAACAGAAGCGCTGTCATTTATAGAGCTAAATTCCCCAAGCCAAGGCAATATATCAAAACTGCTTTCAATTCCACACGTCAGAGTTGCACTTTTTGTACTTTCTGACCCCTGTAGGTGGCATATATATGAACAAAACCATTGATATTTATGAAACTGGCTTTCAATTCAACATTTTCTAAAATAATTCTGGCAATTGCATTTATAGAATAACAGTCACCTTCTGGTCTTCATTGCTGCTTGGTGTTTGACTTCTTTCAGCCACTTTACCAAAGCCCATGTCAAAAAGATTGCCTGAAATACAACAGTGAGTTGAGAATGATCAAGGGAAAAAATGGCCATGCTTCAGTATAACGGCCTAACAGAGACAATCCTGAACTTTTTCAATTGCTCTCATAATGAATTCTTTCTCAGGAAGAAATGAATCAACACAATCTGCAAGGAATATTGTGGAAGACATAAATTAAGATGATGTCACGATCCTATTAATTACATCAAAATGTACTGCACTAAAATCACAGAAAAAGATACTATCTCTTGCTTGTTTTCAGCATCTTTTTCATACAATTCTAATGGGTTACGCGGTAAAATAGTTATTTTGATGTGGAGAATATTGCTTTTGCAAGTTTACAGTTGTACTTCTTTAGAGTGTTACTTTACAAGGAACTGCATAAAATTTGAAGAGAAATGACATAAATATAGGTGGCAACATGAATGTATTCAGTGCATACAGACGCATATATAGTTATATACAGACGCATAAGAAATATTGGCTATATGCCACCTAAATTGACATTTCTCATCTCTTCACTATTATTTCGGGTAGAGGAACAACAAATCAAAGGGAGATTTTAGAAGCTAAAAAAGCTTATCCTATATGTTACCCATGTAACTTGAGGAGGCAAAACACCAGAGCATTGTGTCAAAAACCCAGTCAACACTGGTCCAACGATTTCACTAAGCAACTTTTGCAAATAAGTACTTACTAATTAGAATAATGACCTAAAAGCAAACAAAAATCTTTCCGAATTTCAAAACACAGTTCAACCAACCAATAATTTCTCACCTTGCATGCCAAAACCTTTTTCAGTTACGTTCTTCTGCTCGCTGTTCAGCAATTGAGAAGTCCATCCACAAAATTCCAGGAGAACCAAAGCCATGTCAGTTGATTGAAGGAATGATTTCAAATCCTCCTGGGTATTCAGGGTTTTAAAAGGAATTTCTTCCGGAAAAACTGACATGTAAGGAAGTATAGATAATAGTATGCTTTTGGCACGAAGTCTGCCTTGGTATTTGTAAGGTGAAGAATGGTGATAGTATAAAATTGTTGTTTCTTCTGTAGCACCAACAGTATCAGCTATCATTTTTTCTTCATTTTTGTACGAGTACATCAATTTCAGAATGCCAAAATCTTCTGACCTTTCTGTCACCAAATAAGTTAATTCCTTCATCAGTGCTCGAGATTCTCCAGACCCTGTTCATCAAATTGAAATAGATAACATTTTTATTGCCAAACATCACAACGGCTCAAAAGTCCAAGAAGCAATAGTAGCAGCAATGAGACAAGAAAACTATGATGGAGAACACAAGCTTTCAGCATTAATTTATATAAAGGACAGAAGATATGAACATAAAAACGTTCAAATACACAAGACCAACTTTCAATTCAAGCAAACTATTGATTAATGGAGCTAAAAAAGAGAACTTTCAAACGCATGCTCGAGTCCTTTGTCCTCAATACCAGATTCAAAAATTTGAATTGCAACTCTCTTATGTCATTGTAGTAGGACTATCCTTTACATCTTAAAAGCAATTCTCTTTTTCAAGAGATCCCATCCTGATTGAAATCACAACCCTCAGTCATTAGCAAATACAACTTTTGGAACTAATTATTCTTAAAAAATTCGAATTTGACCTGTTTCACCAACATTTGACTGAGCAAAAACAGCCTCATCTTATGAAAGATTATCTTAGTTTTGTACTTTTTCATGTTCATCTTACTTTTCCATCCTCCACATAAGACATAACATTATAACCAATGAAGCAGAACCTTGTATGAACGAACGGCACGAAACTAAACATACAAAAAATGAAATGCCTTTAGTATTAGCTTTAAGGAATAAAGAGAGATCACGAAAAGCAATCAACGCTTCCAATGACCATTGCTTCCTCACCCTATTCATGAATAATACAATGTTTAGCGTTATCTATTGACATTCCAATACCTACAAGGGAAATTCCAAACCAAAACCCGTCAATCTTAGCACTGCCCCAAGTGATCCAACTGATTAACTTTACCAAAACTCTCTCAACTTAACTCCAAATTAAATCAATTTAAGGTCCAAAATTGACCACATACAGAGAGAGAGAGATAGGCTTACAAGGAACGGTGACCAAAAGGAGAATATGGGAGTGGAGTCTGATCTGAGAAGAGAAGTTTCGTGAGGTGAGACTCTGCCATCGGCCGATGCCTTCTCTCGCGTCTTCCGATTCACAATCCACCGTAACCACCAGACTGGAGAACAACTGCAATACTAGAAGTACCAATACAGCCACTCTATCCATCGTTCTCAGTTCAATCCGGTTGCATTTGATTTTCCGATGAACCAAACCAGCCTCATGAATGAACAAATTGGGAAGGGTTTCAACTTTCAATTTCAAATTTTACGCGTTGATCAGTAAATTGATTGTTGAATAGTATTGAACGGGATTGGGTCGGACTCGATTGAGTATGAACATTTTTAAGGTCTCGTTTGCAAGAATTGAAAAAAAAATAAAAAGTAATAATTGAAATATAAATTAAATTACCGAGATTAAATAAAATTATTTAATTATTATATGATTTATTTTATATATATATATTTTGATTTTATAAATAATTAGTACATTTTTAAATAATTATAAATAATTTTATGGCAAGAATAAAAGTATTCATAAAATAATTATTAAAAGATTAATATAAAATAAAAGTATTCGAACGTTGTCTTTTGTACCATTTTATACCATGTTCAAGGTGTAATAACTCATAAGCATTGTGTTAATATCATTAGGGTGCAATGATTTTACCCCTGTCCCTAAAATTAAAAAAGTGCCTAGGTTTTGTAACCATTTCCTATGACTTCAAATGATAAGGGACGAATCTTCTGTACCTTTACCCTGTGCCCACTCAATTTTTCTTTGATCTCAACCATCTAAGCAATCAAAATACAACTTAATGCCTGTAGCTTATTTATAGATTGATCTCCTTTAGGTGATCAAATTCTTATATCTAACCCTTCTTCAACTCTATCTAATTCATTTTGGTAAAACCTAAGTTTCTTATCGTTTGGTATAAAAGTAGCCATTTAGGCTATGTTTGATTGGAGGTTTATTAATGGAATGGAATATTATTTCATCGTATAAGAGAAGAGTTTATAATCGAATGAGATAGAAGATGAAGGTTTCATATTACATCTCATTCCATCCTAAACAGTAAAAATAAGAAACCTGATTTGAGGAAATTAAGATGGAATATAAAATGAAAAACAATTTTTTTACTATTTTACATTATAAACCTTCTTCTAAACAACATTTCACTATATTACATTATGAACCCTTCCATCATTTCCAAACAACAATTTTCTAGTATTACATCCATTTACATTCAATTCCATTATAAAATATTTCATTTCATTTCGTTATATTAAAAACCTTACGTCTAACCAAACATAGCCTTAAGGAATTCGCTTTCACTACTTGCTTCTCGTTCCATGAATAACTCTTAAAAAAAAGTATGGTGTCTTTAACTTGAAACCAAAAACATAACCTAGGAATTATAGACTTGTAGTCTTATGCAATGGCTCGTAAAACTTTTATGGAACATAACTTGAAGATTTTAAGGCATACATTGTAACACCTCATACCCGATAATAGAATCAGCATATCGAGTGTTACCATATTTTTAAATACTTAATATTTCAACTACAACATTTTCTATTTAAAACCTCATTATTCTAGCAATTACTATTCACTTCATAAAAATTTAGACAAAGTTTCCTCTATATTTACTAAAAACCTCTTGCAAGAAACTTCAATACACTTCTTATGCATGTTACTCAATTATCCATCTTCATATCAAACTCTGTGAAAAAAAATAATTTACTACCCTTTAATACATTTCAACACATCTAAACCAGATTTCATACATAACATTCATTTATTCATATATAATTCACAACAAAATCCTGTAAGATCCTTCACTTTTTTATGTGTACATGTCATAACAAAACACAAAATAAAAAATTGAAGTACATCCACCTCTAAATCTTTCAAGATCATTTATGCGACTCATGTCTTGCAGTAGATCCACCATAGCTTTCTTCTAATTCTTTTCAAAATCTATGCGCGAAAAGAAAATCCACACGCTAAGCTATAGGCTTAGTGGTGTTCAAGCAATTCCATTTCTCATTCAATTCAATTCATTCAATCATAACATGCATAATATATAATATTTTTCACATATAAATAGCTTCATTTATTTTTAAACATAAATAGGCATTTAAAATCAAGTTATGAAATACAAGCATGTATCTATTTCAATAATTCATATGTAATTACACAATGATCAATAAATTGTACATTCAATTACTAATTTCATTTGAAGTTCTTTAATTATTAATCATTTATTTATCTACTTTTTGTAATTGCCCCAAAGTAAAGTCCATCAGAATTGCATCACCGAGTCGGTAGAAAATACAAGATCGAGTTCTTGGAACCATACGATCCATTTTTAAAATACATTCATTTTAGAACTGAGCTCTCAAAGCCATGTATTCATAACACAAATCAAATGTCTTACACCAGAACCGAGCTCTTGGAGTCATATAGTCCGGTAACATATATCATGACGCAGTACTGCTAACTTCCTAGTTGGCATGCCAACCTTATCATATTCCTCCAATTCCTATATATTTTACTAGGGGCAAATCTAATTAAATTACATTGAAATTTCACAATAAAAGTTCATAATAACCAATTCAAGCTATTTCATATTCAGCCAAAAGTAAATGTCCTTTTTTTTCTTCTGTTATCGGTTTTAATTTAATTCATACAACATTCAAGACATATTCATCTCACCAATTAGTCAAAAATAACATGCATATCAAGTTTCTTAATTCAAACATAATTTATGCCAATTGGGGAAAATACAAATTATAAATCCAAAATCTCAATTAATCACATATAGTACTTCATTTATCAGTCAATTAAATATTTTTAACAACAATTTCATAAACCCTAATTTTACTCAATAACTTTGAATTTCCTAATATACAATTTTTAAGAAAAAGTAGAATTGCATGTACTCATACCAAATTGATGTCCAAATCTTCAAATCAAACTTTCGCAAACTTCAATTTCATCATCAATTTCTTATTTCTTCTCTTTCTCTTTCTTTCTCTCCTTCAATTCATTTTCTTTATCTTCATAATATTGCATAACAAATTCAATTTTGTGCATTTTATTCATCAATGCATGCAACTACAACAAAATCATGTACTAAAAATAATTAAAACTCCATTAACTCACCCTATAAATGTTCATGTAATATTCATCAAGAACACCCATCTACATTTTCTTAATCTTTTCCCAATTTTTTTTTTGATATGGTGAGTTTAGAGACCTTATGTTGATGATTTAGTATCTAATAGGTGATACGGGAGTTAAAAACTAAAGAAAATACTTGAAAATGAAAGAAATGAAAGAAAAATGGAGAAGAAAGGAGGGATTCTTGGTGATGTTTTGGAGAAGAAGAGAACGAGTAGTTGAAAAAAAAATATCATGTGGTCCCTTATTAAAAGTTTTCCATTTTTTTGATCCAAAAAGTAACTTTATCTATTAATTCATTCATTCCTTTTTTTCAATAAAAATACTCGTGAGAAAAATATCAACTTCACATAAAGACCTTAATTAATATCATTTATTTTCATTAATATTTTAGTTTGACTTTCACCCTTTCTCGGGTAAAACTTTGACTAGTGGTCAACTCTTGGTCAAACCCTCAAAACGAACTCGTTTGGAGCTCTAATTTGATCATCGGGCTGTCCTTGAACAATATTATTCGATGCCAAATAAAATAAAATACAGTTTGGATCTTGAGTGTCACTATTCACCTCAAGATACACTATTCACGACCCAAAAGGGAATATTCATGAATTCGAAATTTTGGGGCGTTACATAAATCGGTGTAAAACTTATGGAATTTTAGACAAATTTTCTCAAATCCTAGTAAAAACTAACAAGGGAGAATCAGTGCTACAAGTAACAAATATGCGACACATTCTTAGGGTAGAGGAAGAAGTTGTCAGGAATGTAATAATGCCTATATTTGTATGAAGCTGTGTTGGAAAATCGGAACGGAATCCAATCCCTACTGTGGCGAAATAATTATGAAAATTTTTCGTAAATTGGTTTCCAGAAAATCAAGATCAATTTAATTCTATAAAATGATTAACACATAAATCATAATGAAAACGTTAATCTAAATTTATACCTTATTTCGAAGCTTGATCATGTTCTTATCATGTTGGATCCCGCTACCGAAACCCAACCTCTTACAAACATACCTTCATACCTGAGCGTGGTACCCCGAAATCTCTTCTCTCTCTGATACCGAACATGCTGGGCCCCGTTGCAGTCCAACTCTTGAACCGCAAAACGTGTACATACTATTTCTCGCCATATAAACGTGAGCGTAATCCAAAATCCTCAAGTATACCAAAATTTAACTAATCCTAATCCATACACAAAACCATATTTCCGTTCATCGTGATCCATTCATAATTCACTATTCA
>JAOQMR010000003.1:6549716-6569050 GCA_027563865.1 Erythroxylum pelleterianum
TAGCAGTAGCAAATCCTCTGCGTCTCGGTCACATCGTTTAACGGAAAACCACAATGGATTCTATGTTTCCCCAATTTTCAGGTATTTATCCATCTGATTATTGAATACAGTATGTTGCAATTCCATGGTTAATGATTTGTGTTGATTAATTATACAATTAATCTGTAAATTTCGTGTTTAATTTTCTTTCAGCACATTCAGTAACTATGATCTATAAGAACCTTTGCTTTTTTACGCATGAAAATTAAACATACGTAAGAAAGTGAAAGAACGTTTCCTTACATTTCTTATTCCCTATCCATGTCACTGTCACGTGATCTTTACTGAATTAGGAATTTTTAGGACAATTGAGGGTTTTTGATGAATTTCAATAACAATGCTTAAAAAATTCTATCGATTCAATTATTTATCTGTAAAGATTTTGAATTAACTAAATTTTTTAGGACAATTGAGGGTTTTTGATGAATTTCAATAACAATGCTTAAAAAATTCTATTGGTTCAATTATTTATCTGTAAAGATTTTGAATTAACTAAATTTTTTGTTCAGTTTTTAACTTTTCAGTTATATTTATTTTAATAATTTTTGTTGTTAAAAACTGATCAATTTAATAATTAATTGGTCAATTTTCATTAATTAATAAGTTCTTATAAATCAAAGTAAACTAATTAATTTTTATTTAATAACATTTTTATTTAAATTTTAAATTTTTTAATGAGTAAAGATTATCTTTCTCAATCATATTTTAAATTTTTTAATTTTATTCAATCTTTAATCGGTTTTATAACAGTTTAATATCGATTAAACCTTCTAAATTTTAAACTTTTAATCTTACCTGTTTGCCACGGGTCGGATCTTTTAATCAATAATACTATGTAACTTTGACATTGCCATTAATAGAATCCATAATTAAAAGAGAAAAAATATAGTAATATTTAATAGTAAATTTTTACAAAAGTAAGAGTGAGTTTCTCATTTATTGTTTGCAGATAATAGCTTTTTCTTCTTTCGGGCAATTACTTATGTTGTCTGTTTATGAAAACAATACTTGCGGATTATGAAAGTGCTTCGGAGTAGGTTGTTAATTTTCAAAAATCTGGAATTTTTTTCTCCTCTAATGTTTAGGGATATGAAAGAGATTCTAGGAGTTTTAACTCCCCTATATCATGGAAGATATTTAGGGTTGCCCTCTCTTATAGGCAGAAACAAGAAATAGATATTCTCTTTTCTCAAAGAGAGGCTGAAAGGGAGGCCTCATAGTTGGAAAAACCATTTTCTATTTAAAGCAAGAAAGGAGATTCTTCTTACAACAGTTGCCAAATTACTGTATGAATATTTTTTTGATCTCAATTTCAACATGTGATGAACTTCAAAAGATGGTGAATTTCTTTTAGTAGGACAATAAACCAAACGGGGGTGACAGGATGCATTAGCTAACATGAGAAAGATTGTGTGGGTCAAAACTAGATGGTGGACTTAGTTTTTGAATTTTACACTGATTTAAGTTGGCAATGCTAGTTAAGCAGGGATGAAATTTAATCCATAACCCTTCTTCTCTTTCAGTACAAATTCTCAAAGCTAAATACTTTCCCAGGAACTCTTTCTTGAAAGCAATGAACAGATTAATCCAAGTTTTATTTGGAGGAGTATATTACAAGCTAGAGATTTGCTAGCTATTGGCACACGGTGGAGAATTGGAAATGGAGATTTCATTTCAGTATAGAATGATCCTTGGTTACTGGGAGATGTTGATTTTTTGTACAGTCATCCGTTGTAGAGGGTTTTGAATATTTATAGGTGAATGACTTAATGGTAGAAGATGAAAAGCAATGGGATCTACAATTAATACAAGGCCCTTTTTGTAATATAGATGTGGAGAAAATAATGTCAATTCCTTTGCATACGATAAACCATCAAGGTCAGTTGATTTGACATTTTACCAAAGATGACTTCTACTCAGCTCGGTCTGATTATAGAGCGGCCTTTAAATTTTTAAACACCACAGTTTTTGAAGAGATTGCTGGCCCTTGGAAGAAGCTATGACATCTACCAATTCCTCCTAAAACGAAAGAATTTCTTTAGAGAGCATGTAGAGGGATAATTCTGGTAAGAGAGACCTTAAAAAGAAGATGAATGACAATTGAGAAAAACTGTCCTTCTTGTGATGAGACTGAAACAATTTCTCATTCATTACTAGAATGTTATTAAGCTCGTACATGTTAAGCTTTATTCAATTTATATCCTGTTACTCCAAAATTTAATACATTTTTGCAGGATCTCTTGATTGGCCAGATAGATGTGCTGAGTCGGGCTTGTGTACTTGTGTGGCAGTTGTGGAATGCTCAAAATTCTTTAATACTACATAATAAAAGATTAGATCCCAGAGCTATTGTTGTCGCTTCAACCAGATTTCTTGAAGAGTGGCAACATGCCCAATCTAATATTAGAAATTTTGGTCCAACAACAAGTACTGATGGACCTGCTGTCTATTGGTCAGACCCAAATGTTGGAGCTGTGAAGTGCAATTTTGATGCTGCAATTCAATATGATCAGGGGAGTATGTCATATGGCTTAGTAATAAAAGGAGAGAGAGGTCAGTTTGTTAAATGTCTCTCAGGTTTTTTTATATCAAATTATATTTCTCTTATTGTTGAAGTTATCGCATTCAAAGAAGCCTTATCTTGGTTAATACAATATGGTTTCACGTCAGTTAAGGTGAAAATAGATTATCTTCAGTTGATGCAGAGGTTCTATGGATCAAGAACTGACATCAATGAGTTGGGAGTGATGCTGGAAGAATGCAAATTAAAAGCATGTGTTTTTCAATCCTTTACATTTAAATGGATTTCAAGACATATAAATATGGTAGCCCACTTGTTATCTAAATCAACTATTAGATATCCCAATAAGCTTAGTTGGGAATATCACTTGTTTTTTTGTTAGACACTTTAAATTGTGGTGCTGTTTCGTCTCAATAAATAAATATTTTTTCTTCGAAAAAGTTTGATTTAGTAAGTTTTGAAAATGTTATAGTTATTTTTTAAGTGTGAACTTAAATGGAAGGGTATTGAAGATGATCCATAGAAGTGAGAAGAAGGTGATGAGGAGTTGAAGGTTTTTGACTGCATTTAGATGTGAATCTCACTAATATTGAGTAATTTTAACACTTAATTGATTAAATTTTTACATAATTAAGAGCCTTTCTTAAAAACATGATTTAATAAAATTTTAAAATGTTAGAATTATATTTTTAAGCATAAAGTTGGTTATAAAATGTTAAAATTAAAATTATATTTTTTAATAAGTATTTAAAGAAATTATTTTAATATTATATCATAATTTTAAATTATTTAATTAAAATTTAGGATCGTACCAATATTATTTTAAATATGTTAAAATATAAATATAAACTAATTAAAATATTTTTAAAAAGTTAACCTATTTTTGGTTTTCTAAATAATTAACTGGTTGCTACATATAATTAAATTACACTTTTCTTTTTTATTTTGAAGGCAAAAAAATATATTATACAAAAATCGTCAACAAAATAAAGAGTCCCCTCCTGCTTCCGTGAGCAAAACCCCTACTTGTTCTATTCTCTTCTCCTCTCTTGCGCAGCCACTCCTATAACACAAGGCAAATCGAACGCTCTTTCAGGTTACTACGAACGTCTGTTGTCTGTTTTCGGCAATATCTCTGATTACATAAGATTTGGGGAGGAGACGTGGCCTTGCCTAAGTTCTTCTTGGATCATTTTGGGGGTACGAAGAGGGCTGATTTTGGCGGAACATTTTAGAAGCTCCATATCTTTGTTGAAATATTCTTGATATTGTTTTACTTATGTTTGGGGATACACGTTTACACATTTCCGATGCTTAAAAGCATTTTGGAAGTATTTCGGAATGCACTGTTGTTATGTTTTTCAGTTTTACTGTTTTAAAAATTAAGGCGATGGCTTCGAATATAAATTTGATGTAGGATTATATTCGTTGAATAGAAGTTCTAGTCAATGTTATCAGTTTCTGAAAAAGAAAGGGAGGCAATTTCTGTTCAGGATTTAACTGATGTATTTTTGGCCCAGTATGAGGATGAAGGCAGAGAATAGGTTCACTGAAGAAAGTATATAAATGGGTTGAAAGAACGATTTGTCCAGAAAATCCAATTGTATAAGAAAATGTGAGAAATTCTTTACATATACTTACTTTACTGTTATTGAAATTATTATTGGTTAGGTTTAGGGTTTGGTGTTTAGTGTTGGAATATCTATTCGTTGTAAATTATCATATTTTCGTATTCTTCAAACTCGATCTTCGTTTGTTTTAAGCAGCTTAAAGTTTTTGACTTTTTGGTGGGGGCATGGCGACGTTTGCTAAACCGGAGAACGCTCTGAAGAGGGCTGAAGGTGAGTTTGCTTCTGAGCTTTCGGTCTTGTTTTTCCATGTTTACTGCTTATATTTGTCTACTGACACTAAAGCTCCATTTTCTGGGATTTCCTTAATTTGGGCTCTAGCTTTTTGTTTTGTGGATCTGACCCTTTTGGTTATTTAACTCAAGATGCCCTTCTTTTCTGATCTTTTTGCGTTCAATTGTTGGGATAATTGAAAAACCTTAGTTGATTACGTGTTAACAGCTGAATAATGAGTTATTTTACAATATTTTTGCTTATGTAGATGATTATTGTTTACTGTTTTTAACTCGAGCAATTTTGGTGTATTTCTTTATGATATGTGGTTGTAGAGCTTATTAATGTCGGGCAGAAACTTGATGCCCTGCAAGCTCTTCATGGTCTCATTACCTCAAAGAGGTACCGGGCATGGCAAAAGACGCTTGAGAGGATTATGTTCAAGTATGTTGAGCTATGTGTTGACATGAGGAAAGGCAGGTTTGCCAAAGATGGGCTGATACAATACCGAATTGTGTGTCAACAAGTTAATGTTAGTTCCTTGGAGGAGGTCATCAAACATTTCATGCATCTCTCCACTGAGAAAGCTGAGCAGGCACGTAGTCAGGCACAAGCCTTGGAAGAAGCTCTCGATGTTGATGATCTTGAAGCGGATAAAAGACCTGAGGATCTGATGCTTAGTTACGTCAGTGGAGAAAAGGGTAAAGATAGGTCTGATCGGGAACTTGTAACCCCTTGGTTCAAGTTTTTGTGGGAGACCTATAGAACTGTGCTTGAAATATTACGGAACAACTCAAAGTTGGAGGCACTATACGCGGTAACACTTCAATGACATTCCTTTCATGCTTTTGATAATTCTTTCATGCCATCAGATATCCTGTTGCATTATTATAAGCATCTACTTTGCATTGTGCAAATTGAGCACTCTTAGTGCTTGATAGTAGACGTGGAGATTGACTGAACGCATGTTATCAACAGATGACAGCACATCGAGCCTTTCAATTCTGCAAGCAGTACAAACGAACAACAGAATTCAGGCGATTGTGTGAGATAATTAGGAATCACCTAGCAAACCTCAACAAATATAGAGACCAAAGGGACCGACCTGATCTTTCATCCCCAGAAAGCTTGCAGCTGTATCTTGATACACGATTTGAGCAGCTGAAAATTGCTACTGAGCTTGAGCTCTGGCAGGTATGTGGGATGACACTTTGTGTATGAACAGAGTAGTCATATGTCAAGGTGTCTGACCAAAATTGACTATTGATTACCATGACGGGTACAAGCTAAAGTTATTGCCTTTTACTTTCCTGATTCTTGTATACAGGAAGCCTTTCGGTCCATTGAAGATATTCATGGTTTAATGTGTATGGTTAAGAAAACTCCCAAGCCATCTTTGATGGTTGTTTATTATGCCAAGTTAACAGAAGTTTTCTGGATTTCGTCAAGTCATCTTTATCATGCATATGCATGGATAAAGCTGTTTACCCTTCAGAAAAGCTTCAACAAGAACTTAAGCCAAAAGGATTTGCAGTTGATAGCCTCATCTGTTGTTTTGGCTGCACTAGCCGTGGCACCCTATGACCATAAACGTGGTGCATCCCATCTGGAACTTGAAAATGAGAAAGAACGCAATTTGAGAATGGCTAATCTCATTGAGTTCAATTTAGATCCTAAATCTGAGAATAGGGAACCGGTATATGATCCTCACAACCTTTTTTCTTCACATTTTCATTCTTTTACTGTATAACACTGATTTTCTCATTCTGGTGATGTTATCTGCAGCTTTCAAGGTCATCCCTTTTGTCTGAATTGGTAAGTTCAAACTTATTGCTATTGCACATCCACTTGTAGATTCGTCCATATGTTCAGATGCATAGACGGCAACATACATGGAGACAAACACAATCTCACACATATTTATCTCCTCAAGAACTTATTAGTGTTTGATTAATTGTGAAGATGGTTCAGATTTTCATTTAAGTATCTCAAGGTCCAACATAATTTAAAGTGACATTGATTCCTTTTGATTGACTTCCTCATAACAAGTATACCCTGCAGTAAATAGTGTCTGAGTGGTCTGCTTTCACAATTTGTAGTGTCAAATGTGGATATCTGATGTATTTTTTGTGAATTGTTCAACTTTTAGGTTTCCAAAGGTGTAATGAGCTGCGCAACGCAGGAGGTTAAAGATCTCTTTCATCTTTTGGAGCACGAGTTTCTCCCACTTGATCTTGCAGCAAAGACACAGCCCTTGTTGTCAAAAATTTCAAAACTTGGAGGAAAACTTTCTTCAGCTTCTTCTGTGCCTGAAGTCCAACTTTCACAATATGTTCCTGCTATTGAAAAGCTTGCAACCCTGAGGTTGCTTCAACAGGTTCAGGATTGGCACTGTTCTTTCTTCTCTGTTGGGTTTCTTGTTGGTGCAACTGTATTCCTTTTTCTATAACATATTCTTTTAATGCCTTTCTAGGTCTCTCAAGTCTATCAAACAATGACGATTGAGCGCTTATCTCAAATTATCCCTTTTTTTGATTTTTCTACGGTGGAGAAAATTTCTGTTGATGCTGCGGAACATAACTTTTTGGCTATGAAAGTTGACCACATGAAGAACATCACAGTGTTTGGTAATTTGGTATGTTCTATTAACTAAGTTTTTGATGCATGTGTCCCTCCTCTCCTCATACAGTTCCTCTTCTCTATTGCTGGCATGATAACAACACAGTTGCCTCACAGCTCATGTTCGTGAACATTTGTTTTGGTGATTGATTCTTCCGAGTTGTGTTTCTTATTGTTTCTGTTTCTGTAAACATATATGCTAGCTTTTCTAGTTGTTGCTTATATAAATGCATTATGGTGGTTTAGGAACCTGCATTGTAGTCAATAAAGACAGGGGTTTGAAGCCTGTTTTGATGGCTTTCATTGGGTTTGACACTGTAGGGTCTTGAATCTGATGGTCTACGAGATCAGCTGACTACTCTTGCTGAGTCCCTTAATAAAGCAAGGTCTATGATATACCCTCCAGCAAACAAATCATCAAAACTAGGCAAAATTTTACCTAGTCTTGGGGAGGTTGTTGAGAAGGAACACAAAAGGCTGCTAGCTCGAAAATCAATCATCGAAAAGAGAAAAGAAGAACAAGAACGCCAACTTTTGGAAAAGGTATACTGCTAGTATACGAATGTAAACTTTTCAATATTCCCATTTTTATGAGTCTGTGATCTCCTTAATTGGAATTTTGGGTTTTCTAAGGAACGAGAGGAAGAGTCAAAAAGGCTGAAACTACAAAAGATAACAGAAGAGGCAGAGCAGAAGAGGCTTGCTGCTGAATATGAGCAACGAAAGAATCAAAGGATTTTGCGGGAGATAGAGGAGAGGGAGCTTGAAGAAGCTCGGGCTTTACTTGAGGAAGCTGAGAAAAATAGTAAAAGGAAGGGAAAGAAGCCGATCTTAGGAGTGAGTTAAAGCCAGGGTTAGTTCATTTCCTTACTCAAGTATACAGTTACCCTCACTCCGGTGTTCCATGTATTTACAGGAGAAAGTAACAAAGCAAACTTTAATGGAAAGGGCTTTGAGTGAGCAGCTCAGGGAGAGACAGGAAATGGAGAAAAAATTGCAAAAGTTGGCAAAAACAATGGACTATCTAGAAAGGGCAAAAAGAGAAGAGGAAGCTCCGTTAATTGAAGCTGCTTATCAACGAAGATTGGTGGAAGAGAAACTGCTTCACGAACGTGCGCAACAGGTATCTTTTCAAGTAATTATATGTGTTTTGCATTTAGCAATATATGTGTGAATATGTTTGGGTTGTTAGTTACCATATGAATATGTTTTGTTAGGGTTGCCTTGACGCTCTTTTTAGATGTTTTGCTCTTTAACTTACTTCTGTCCAAAATGCAGCAAGATGTGGAACAGAGCAGACAACGACATGAAGGTGATCTCATGGAGAAAGGAAGATTGTCCCGGATGTTGAAAAACAAGGTAGCGTTCAACTGGATCTTTCACTTTCAAAATTATTTCAATGCGTATATTTGTTCAGTGCTCAATATGTACACAGCTGAAGATTAAATACATCTGTGAGGGCTACCTTATATCTCTCATTTTGTTTTTTTTGTTGAAAAGTATATCTCTCATTTTGTTGGTTATTCGTTGACGGTTAAAATGGATTTGAAAATTCTTTTGTTTTACAGGAAGAATTCCAAGATAAAATGACTAAAAGTCGTGAAGCTGAGTTTCTCCGGCGAAGAGAGGAGAGGGATCAGAGAATCAACCAAAAGATTTGGGCTAGGAAGCGAGAACGAGAGGCTCAGAGAAAGAAGATATTCTATGTTATGCATGAGGAAGAAAGACTTAAGAAGCTTCGTGAAGAGGAAGAAGCTAGGAAGCGAGAAGGTGATTACAATTTTCACTATTTTCTTAGGTCTTCAACCATTTGATTTGTGTTTCTTTAAGCAACTTACCTAATCTGTTCACCTCCAGTTAATTCTTTATCAGTATGTTATGCTGCCAATTTTATTATTACCTTACGACTTTATAATTTCTCTAATTTTATACATTCATATATATAAGATGCCATGCAGTCATGCTATCTTTCGTAGTGCTATGAAATTCTCTTGTAAATTCTATCTACCTATGCTTTTATCACATTTATATTCGGAAACATGCAGAGGCTGATCGGCGAAGGAGAGAGGAGGCTGATCACCAGGCAAAATTGGATGAGATTGCTGAGAAGCAGAGACAAAGAGAGCGGGAACTCGAGGAAAAAGAAAGGCTGAGGAGAGAAGCTCTCTTGGGGAGATCAACTGATGGACTTTCCAGGCCTTCTGAGCTTCCAGCTGGATCCCGGCCAGAACCTGTGGCTGCTGCTGCAACTGCGGCTCCTACACCAGGAAAATATGTGCCGCCTAAATTTCGAAGAGCAGAAAGCTCAGGGCAGGATGCAGATACTGATCGTTGGGGAGGAGGGAGCAGGCAGGGCGGCCCTCCTGGTACAGATTCTTGGAGCCGCAGTGGCCCCCGGCAGTCTGCAGATTCTTGGAGCCGTTCTGGGCCCAGGCAAGCCTCTGGAGATTTCAGTGGTGGCTCAAGGTCCACTTGGTCTTCATCTAGGTCTCGTGAACGCTGAGGTTACTAGAATTTGGGCATCTCTATTTCATGTTTAAACTGATTATTGCAATTTTGAGAACTTGAAAAGACAATTAGTGGTCTGCTTGTCCTGTTACTTTCTGGATTTTTGTGAACTCACAAGGCTTTTGTTAAAGTTTAATGCTTTGAACAATTTTTAAGGTGCTTGTAGAGAAGTTAGAGCATTGCAGTTATCTTTTTGTATGCATGTTGATGCAGTAATTGGTCGGTATATAATTTCGTTGCAGCTCTCAGTTGAGTCAAAGTGACTATTACATGATGTTTGATCTAAAAATAAAAAATGGACAATACGGTCATAAAAATGCAACTTTTTATTCTCGATAACTCTTTTGGTTGACCAGTGAGAGCATAAAAAGGTTGCTGGCCCTCTTTGTACATGATATAAGAATCAAAAACCTTTTTCTTTGTTTGATATTTTATTTAATCCAAGAGTATAAAACAAAACTTACTGTGGTGTTATAGTTTTAACTGAAATGATTGGGTTTTAAGCAATCTTAATTACCAAATATTATAACATAATTATATTTTTAAACCATATATAATTAAGAGGAAAAAAGCAAAACTATAACATTTTTTAATGCTTAAAAAGTGGGATGGGAGATTTATTGCTGGTATCTAAAAAATGGGGTTTTTCTAAAAAAATTAAAAATTAGGAGTTTTTTTTATAAAGATTTTAAACTATAGCAAAGATTTATATCTTACAGTCATTCTCACCCTTTTTAACTTCAAATTTCAAAACTTAGCCTCTGTTTAGTTGGACTTATACTAGTAGAATTTTTTTTTCTGTAGATATTTTTTTATAAGAACTTTTCTAAGAAGCCAGTTAATAGTTTGGCTGTTATTTAAAAAAGAACTTTTTTGAAAGAGCTTCATACAGTAAACTGTTTGACAACATAAAAATAAAAAGCACTTTTAATTTTAACTATATCTTATTTTATAATAAAAATTACTTATGCATATAAATATTATTTAAAGTATATTAGACAATATGCAAAGCACAATATATAATTATTATATAATTTTAAACCATATGAAACATAAATGAAAATATGTCTAACCAAATCTTTTGTATGGATTATAACATAAGTAAAACTAATATAAAAAATAAATATTAAAACATATAAAAAAACCAAATAATGGGTTTGTAAGAAAAACGTGAATATGAGTTTGTGGGTATTATGAAAATTATGTGTAAAATATAAGGACAAAAGGGACTAAAAATAAACTCATTAATTGATCTGAAAAATCTACCCGAAAAAGCCATTTGAGAGGTTTTTTTTTGAAAAGCTTCAAATTTGAACTTCTTAAAAAGCTATATTTTGCTGCCAAAAAAGTCATATCTATTAAAGAAGTTCTTTTTATTTTACAACCAAACACCCATTTTTCTTAAAAAAGACTTTTGTGGTGAAAAAAAGTACTTATTGACCTCTCAAAAGTCCATCAAAACAGTCACTTAGTTGCTTAACTTCTAAATTTTTTTCTTGTAACGCAATTGACCATTGCTTTGAAACATTGGTATAAAAATTTTGAATTTGAAACTTGAAATTAATTCAATGATTGCTGCGATTTTTGTTATATCAGTTTCCACTTTTTTGGTGCTACTGTACTTTCTCATGTCAAATTGGTTTGTCTGGATTTTGATTGTACTCTTTTGCATTGGCGGTACTGAGGTTTTGAATTCTCTTCACGTATTCATACTTATTAATATAGGCTTATGGGAAACTCAAATGCACACGTGACAGAAAATGGAGATATTGCCGGGAGAAGAAAATTGATATGCCTCTTTTTGAAGAAAGCTCTGTTCTCTCCATTATTGTAACTTTGTGTGGTCTTGTATTTGCCATTTTTTGGGTTATGCATCATATTCATGGATTGGGCAAAATTGGCTCCAAACAAAACTGAGAATCAGGCTACAGCTGTAACAATAATTCCCACAGAGTTGGAAGCAACAGTGCTGAGTTGTAATGAGAGACCTGAAACTAGCAACATTACTGAGGAAAATTAATTAGAAAATTAAATGTGTAGAATGTGAAAAATTCTCAACAATCATGCAGAGTTGCATTAAATATTTAGGAGATGTAACCTTTTATGCTTTCCATGATGAAGGTGGTCGTTTTTCCATATGCAATTGGTTCAACTTCTTGCTTCTCTTTCCTCTCTTTGGTGCATATTGAAGGAAAGCTGGAGTTAGGGCCAATACTTGTATTATAATTGTTTAGCTTATAAATCCAAAGATCTTTTGTGACAATTATACTTGTAGGTTGTGATTTATTCTCAAATTTGAATAGTGTTGATTTGTTCCAAGAATGTTACTTTCAAGATTGTAACCCATGAATACACATTTATATACAACCTGGTTTCTTTTTGTCCATTCCACCATGAGTTTCTCACAGCTTAATTTAAATTACGTCTTCATTTACATTTTTACTTTTGCTAATATTTTTCCCTACAATGTCATCCCCGAAAAAAAGAAGTTCGATGTTCCTTTTTTTTCATACCATTATAAGAAGTTCCATGACAATTTCAAGAATGAAACATTTCGCATTTTGACACAAAAATATTTTTTAACATAAGGATTCGTCATTTATAGACAATACATAATCAACAAAATATATAAAATTACATAATAATAAAAGTATAAGAAATTAATTGCCAATTGTTAGTAGGAAACAAAATATGCACCTTGTCGATAAAGATGTACAAATTAACTTAAACACTTTACTTTCTTTTCACTTTGTATTTACAAAATATGTCTCCTACATATGGAGCTAGATAATCACGTCTCAACGAAACTACCTATATCTGCACTATCGTAGTTAACATTACTATTTTGTCATGAGTTATTTATCATCTCATCGTTCACACCATGTGGCTGTTGTGCCTATAAGAATCATAAAAAATAGTATCATTAGTGAATTGTGAATAAGTTAGTAAACATAATGTTGTTAGTAATAGTACTCTGGCAAAAGATAAATAGCAATTGGGAGTAGGTCATGTCCGTAAAAAATGAAACACCTTCAATAGAATTTGTTTGACTTGAATTGGTAGAGACAACCTATCATCAAAAGAGTCAATGAGTATATAATCAAAATACTAGACTAAATCTTAAAACATAGAATCTTTTTTATTAAAAAGTACACATATAAGGGACATGGAATTCAGGAAATTTTTTTTACAAATAGAACCTCAAGATTAAATGGTAATGTTGGTGCTGCAATAGAATTTGTTTGACTTGAATTGGCAGAAACAACCTATTTTCAAAAAAATTAAAGAGTATATAATGAAAATACTAGACTAATTGTTAAAACATTTAAATTTTTTATTAAAAAGTACACATGGAATTCTGGAAAATTTTTTTACAAATAGAACCTCAAGATTAAATGGTAATGTTAGTGTTGCAATAGAATTTGTTTGACTTGAATTGGTAGAAATAACCTATCCTAAAAAAAATTAAAGAGTATATAATGAAAATACTAGACTAATTGTTAAAACATTTTAACTTTTTTTTATTAAAAAGTACACATGTAAGGGACATGGAATTCAAGAAAAACAATATATAAATAGAACCTCAAGGTTAAATGGTAATGTTGGTGCTGCAATAGAATTTAGACTTGAATTGACAAAGACAACTTATCATCAAAAAACACATAATCATTGCAGGTTGATGAGAAGGGCATCAATGAGAATTTGGTGAAGAGAAGTGCTTCATATAATATTATGAAGATTAGGAGAGATATGCTCCATCCAGAAAATTTGAATTAAGAGGGAATGTTTGGAATTAATTCAAATTTTAGAGTTGTTTAAATTCCTTTAGAATAAGTATTAGATTATCTTAGAATAAGTCTTAGATTATCTTAGAATAAGTCTTAGATTATCTTTAATCTTATCTTATAAGCTAGATTTGATGGTTGAAAATTATATTTTAGTTGTTTGTATTTTGTCTATATAAGGCAACCAAGTTTAATAATAAAAGTATGAGAGTGTTACGTATTGTTTAAAACTTTATCTTAACCCATCTCATTCATCTTTTTTTTTTCTTTAAAAATCCAACAGATTTGTATGTAAATCAATTTAGTGATTGATATGGTAAATTAAGAAAGACTGGCTCTATTCATATGCACAAACATTAGTGAAATCCACTCAACTACACAAACACCAATGAAAATTGATGCATCTATGTTTAAAATATAAAAGGGTAGTCTCAGGCCCTTAAATAAAATGTCTAAATTTGAATGTAAACTTCTAGGCCATTCAAATTCTTTATCATAGTTGATTTTCCATCATATTTCAGTTAGTAAAAGGATTAGCAGGTAAACCTGAGAACATCTCATAATCAGTTTCATTACCATTTTTTGTAGAGCAATTATCCCCAAAAAGAAAGGGATGAAGTCTACACCTAGATAGATTAAATTTACATGGAAAAAGCAAAAACATCTTTGGATAAACACGTTACCTTCATAATAAATATTTGGACAATTGAAAGGAGATTTCAGAACTAAAGGATCTTGCAAGCACAAGGACTGTATGACATCCTTCTGAACTCTGCATATTGAAAGAGCAAGTAAAAGTGGCTATGGTTCTTTGTTGTTTTTAATAAAGAATATTACTCTAATGCTATAAGCTAAAGGATCGAAGGCCAGTCTAGACAAGAAACTAAGTCATCTTGAATGTTACGGTAGGCTGGTCTAATCAAAGCAAAAAGTAAAAGAGGGTAATATAAGGAAACAAAGAAAAAAATGAATTATGGACATAACCTGAAACAACTTTCAAACAACATAATACCATCTTAACAACATACGAATAATAGCTCACACCTACGGAGGAAATGGCCGTCGGAAGAATCTCCTAGGTGTAGAAGCTTTCTCCGGAGATGGCATCATGCCTCCGGAAAGCGAATTGGAGGATGGTGATGTGGTGAGGATATGAACTGGACAAGGGCTTGGGGTAAGAAGAGCGATCGGGAGCGTTCTATATGTCAACTTATTGTCATCAATCTTCTTGCATAAACAGTTAAAACAAAAAGACAGGGACTTATGAATTAGCTCTGTTTTCTTCGTAACCCAAGTGAAAACAAATTGTATATTCACAGATAAAGGTGGGAAACCAAATCAAAGGGGCGAGGAGGCATCGGTCGGCTTGGCTTAGGCGAGAACAAAGTGGAAGGTATCACTTTTTAAAACTTTGTTGTATTAGTTGTGGAACAGAATAAGTACACACTTATAAGTGGCACAGACGATCTGATGTCCTGTTTTCTTGGTGCTAATTTAATCTCTGGAGGCTCTAAGAAACAACCTAGTACCTACTATAGATAAGTCAAGAGCTGAGGTAGAATATCGAGTTTTAGCCTTAACCACTGCGGAGCTTACTTGGATAACGTATATTCTCCTAGACATTGGTATGCCCTTACGTAATCCTCCTATACTATATTGTGATAATATTAGTGCATTGTAATTAACAGTTATTCCCCCACTTAAAGCTCGCACTAAACACATTGAGATCGATTATAATTATGTTGGAGAATGTGTTGCGCTTGGGGCTCTTATAACATGATTTGTCTGGTCACATGCAATTAGCTGTTGTCTTCACCAAACCTTTGGTTCATTCTCATTTCAAGTTTCTAAGGTTCAAGCTTGGCATTTCGCCTGCTCATCCCCTGCCTAGCTTGAGGGGAACAATCTTTTGTGCATAATCTTCTTAACAACAATCTTATTTGCAATCTTCTCTGCGTAATCCTTCTCAACAGCCAGCATAATCTCCTATGTTTGTAGTGATATATATGACTAGCTTTAGATATCTTAATTCTTATCTTATTTTATATATAAATTATCTTGAAAAATCTAGGTCAAATTCAAACTATTTCGTGTAACAAACTTTGGCTTTATAAATACAGTAGTAGAACCTGTTCAGGGTGGGTAGGAAGAGAATATTTTACACCCTCCTTCTTGTATCTTTCTTTAAGGCTTTCATTATCTATTTTAAAATTTAATGTGCACCACTGAAAGTAAAAAAGCTACATATAATGGCAAGATAAATTATATTTTAATTTTATGCATTTATTTAATTTTAAAAATATTATAAATCAATATAAATTTTCACAATTCAAATTTAGGGATTTTTTTAATGTTTACTTATATTTTAATAAAAGGATAGCTAGGTAATATATAAATTGTAATACGTAGTATAGACCTTATTACGTAAGCCGGATCAACATGAAAGGATTAAAACGAAGGTAATGCAGAATACCTGATTTCGGTTTCATCTCTAGTTTCAATGCTGATTTCGAGCTCCAAACCATCTGAATTTTTCGGGACCTTTATGGAAAGTGTTTACCAAGACACGGGCTGGTCTTTCTACAGTTTTCTCAATACGTAAGCTCTTTTAATAGGTCAGGGATTCCTTATACATATGAGCAATTACAAGAAATCTTAACCTTTATATAACTTCCATATCGGGCTTCCCCGTCATAAGGTCGATACGGGTCTAGTCTATACTAATTGGGACTTTTTTTTTTACTCTGACTTCGACCCATTAATCTAGATCATTTATTGGGCCACTTTATTATCTTTATTTGGATCAAATTACGTAACTTAACCGACAATTTATTTAAAAACAAAAAAATGCAATTAATAGTTGTCCAATTTTATGAGAAAGGGCAAAATTGTCTAACATAAATATAATTGATGCAAGCAAAAGAGAAATGCATATATTTGAATAAGGTTTAAATGATTGACAAGTTGAAATTTCGAGAAGGGTATACGGAGCACAAGTTCTCTTTTCATAGTTTTAATGCACAAAAGTCAGAGTACCACCCTAATTTATATAGAGTAAATTAATTTGAATATTAACAAATAATTTATAATATATTTAACTAGTACAATTTATAATAATCATAAAACTTGCAAATAATTAGATAAAAATGATATATGAATTGCGAGTTAAACATCAAGTAGGAGGCCATTGCATTATGGCTCTTGCGCGATGGTTCAACAGAACAAAAATTCTTCATATTTTTGAAAGAATAATATAATATTTTTACGTGAACGGATTAGCATACATGTGATATTATTTATACACTTATATTTAATAGGTTGGTTGTAACTAATATATGACATTATTAATTTAATAAATGTATTATTTGTTTTATATTTTATTAATTCTATTTAATGCTTCTAATTAAAGATAAAATTTCTGAAATAATTAATAGGCAATTAAAATATGGTAAGTTAATAATTTTGAATTTAATTTATATTTAGATATTATTTCCAAAATATTTTTAGTTATACTTTATCAATATGGGATTTTGTTGTAATAATAAAATTAGCACATATTATTTTTCTTTCTTATAAAGAAAATATTTAATCTCACGAAGAGAAGGTTATTGCCAGACATGGACACACATCTGTGAATCGAAGAGAATTTTGCGTTCGCACTTCTAGCTTTGATACCATAAAGAAAGGACATAATGGAGGAAGAAGAAGTTCTGTTATTGATTAAGAAGGAGTCCCTAAGTCAATTCAGTTCTATCTCAGGGCTGAATATAAATAAACATAAAAGTTGTCTATATATTTCACATGATTCCTCCATTCAATCTAAGATACTTTCATCCATATATATCCGGATTAATATGTAGCAATTACCACGAATCAATAACTAGAATAATATCTTTCTGTCTTATGCTAGAAGGATTCAGCTTATAAACTCAGTCTTAAACAGTCTGTATGTCCACTAGTATTCTCACATCTTCTTGCACCAGAGAATGATCAAGGACATTGAAAGAGCCCTGAAGAACTTTCTATAGATTGGAGTAGCTACTAATGACCTTGGAGCAAAAGTTAGATGGTCAATCATATGTACTTCAAAGCATGAAGGAGGTCATGGGATTGCTTTAATGAGAATCACCGATAAGATGCTTTTAGTAAAGAAAATATGGAATTTGTTAATGGATTCCCGATTAGTTTGGGTTAAGAAGGTGCATACGTATGTTACTAATAACCAAAACTTATGGTCCATCAAACTGAAACAATCCACAACTCGTGGTTTTCTAATCAAATACTCAAGATGAGGGATATTATGGATGAAGGAATTAATTATAAGATTAAGAATGGAGAAACAAACTAGTTTTGGTTTGATCATCTGAATGATCCAGGCCCTCTTTACTTAATTCTAGGCCTAAAAAATTTGAAGATCCCCATTCTTCTTGGTGTGGTTGGGTATGGTATCTTGTACGCTGAACCGCAACCACTCAAATTAGTATTGTCCGATTTGGCCGTACCCAACCACACCAAAAATGCGCCTTTTTGGTGTTGATTGCGATCCACCCTAAAAGTATTGTCCTCTTTGGTGCAAGGGCAAGTTTTCGCCTTTTTGGGTGAAGGTAACGCTTCAATGGTAAGAGGCGTGGATCGCAATCTACCAAATCCTTGAGGTCACGAGTTCAAGCATTACCTTCACCCAAAAAGGTGAAAACGTGCCCCTGCACCAAAGAGGACAATACCTTCAGAGTGGATCGCAATCTACACCACCTCATAATGCTAAAATTAACAAAGTGATCAGTAATGATTAATGAAGTCATAGACATAGAGGCCTAAGTCCTATTACAAACATTGTACCCCATTATAACCCCAACCTGAATCTGGTGGATCAGCCTGAGTTTATACACCACATAACCATGGTCTTTAACAAGAAGTCATGCATAAAATTATTCAAACGTCCAGGTGCTGAAGGTACCGAGTGGAAGCTAGTTTAATTCACTAATAGATCCTTAAAGCCTTATTATCCTGTGGTTGGCTATTAGAAATAGCCTAGCTACTTTATTTTAACTAATACCGACCTATTTTCTTTTGTAACACTATTTACAAAATTATCTCTAAGATGTTAACATCAAGACTACTTTATTTTAACAGGTGCATTTCTAAGAATTCTTAAATAATTACTATAAGAGAAGCTTCAAATCAAATTGCACCCTAAAAATTGATTTAAAGAAGACTTTTGATCTCGTGAGATGGGATCCTTTTTATCAAATCATTGAGAGTCTTCATCTTCTCTTCTAGATTTGTCAAGTGAATTTCTCAATGCATAACAACTCCAGCCTATGTTGTGATCATTAACGACGAATCCTCTCTCAAATGAATTATTCCAAGATGACTCAATCTCACCTTATTTGTTTATTGCTACAAAGGTAGTAAATGTTTTAATTGCCAAAAACATTAGTGGGATTAATAATTGAGAGTATCACTCAAAATGTAAAACATTAAAATGCAAAACATTAAAATTTTTAATCTTTGTTTTATAGATAATTTTAATCATGTCAATAAAATCTGTAATTGATGGTATTCCATGGAGGCTAAGTTGGATGCTTTCATCTTTAATATATAATTCCAGGCCCATTCAACAATCCCCTGTTCTTTCAATTATTGGAGACAAGCTTTTCAAGAGCCATCCACTAAGAGGCTAGTTTTCCCTGTGTCTTAGATGAATTTTTAGATATAATAATATGATATTGATCACGATTTGACTTCATTCAATTGTTCCGTTCGTAAAATCCTATGCTCAATTGCATTCTGATCTCATTGAAGACCTCTTAAGCGAGAAACTAAGCCCTTGTTGAACATCTGTTAGAGGCAATGATGATTCATGTGGATAAGATCTCTCAAAGTATGGTGAAGCCATCTTCTCCAACCCCTAATCGTCTGCGTCGTTGCCAATTCTCATCAAAGCTTGCTGATTTATTCACTAAGGCATTACCAAAATGGAGATTTGAGTCTTTAAGGAAGATGGTAGGAATGCTGGCT
>JAOQMR010000003.1:6576982-6590929 GCA_027563865.1 Erythroxylum pelleterianum
CATAGTATAACATGCCTTACGATCCTTTTTGGACCAATCTGCATAAGCCTTTAAGGATGCTTGATATTGCTCACTAGGAGTATCAATATCATTTCCATCTTTGTCTTTGACTGAAGGCGCAGTCATTATTATGGTCAAATGTTTGAGCAATTCTCGTTCATTTAGAAGATACTGAATCTTCCTTTGCCACATATCATAATTGGACCCATTTTAGTGGTGGACAAATCACCAATCAAGATTTTATTTGTCATATCTACAAGTATATATAAACATGATATGAGGCACATTTCTATTAATTAAATTATCAAAAAATGCACAATTCACATCGTATGATCAAAAATTTCGCTAAGCTCATATTCATCTCATACAAAAAATGAACTAGGAATTTCTATAATTTAATTAAACTATTTTAATTTGACATGTCACAAAGATGCCAAAAATAAAGAATATGTAAAACTAATTTACAACTAACACTTGATACATGTAAAACAATATTTAATCTAGCATTATATAAAACTCATTTATATAATATTATTTTAAATATAATATAAAATTACCCATAAAAACATTCATGGAATATTTGAATTATATTATATGAAAACACATTGATGAATTAAATAAATGTAAAAACTAATTTACAAAATAAATAAATGGATAGGCCATTTAAAAATAATTTCACATCAAATTAATTTAGCAAAAAATCAATGTAATAAACTAATTATAATTCATTCTTTGTAAAACCTATTTACATGTCATTAATTAACTGAAAAAAGAAAAGAAAAAAATTGTTCTCGTTGAAAATGGAAAAAGAGACTTTCTGACAATATTGAATGAAGATATAAAGAAATGGGACATTCAAGACTTGGAAGGCGTAATGTAACTTAAACAACAAATGTACTAAAAGACAAAATAATGGCCCACTGTCTATAACCCTACCCCTTCTTTGCTTTAAAACGTTTTGTGTTTTGTTTTATCTTCTCTGCGCAGTTTTCATTTCATTTAAACACAACTTTTTATCTTTTGCGCAACTCTTTCTACAGAACACTGTTCATGTTCTCCGCAACTCTCTCTAAACATGCACTGGAAAGGCCAACCAGAGAAAACAAACACAAACCCGCCCCGCGGGTTGACACCCAGCCACACCAACGCCCAACCATCCTTGACGCCAAAAAAACACCGACTCCACATAAGAGTCCCATTTCAACACCGTCATCGCATAGATAGGTCGTAAAGGAGATGAACGATGTCCATCACGCCATCAACACCACTCATAAGGGGTGCGTGATTCACACGCACAGCCGTGAGTGACTGTTTCCATAGGTATGTACAAAACAAATTTTGTAACATCCCATCACCGATGGGAATGGTAGAATAGTAATTTGGAAAGGTTTATGAGGGCTTAGAATCACGTTGATATGTTCATGCATACAAATACCTGTGAATAGTGCATTTTGCACATGAAAATGACTGGACATGCATTCATGACATTTCCCGGTATATTTGTTAATAAATGTTATTGTTATGAAAAATGTGATTTATGTGCTTGAAAATTGTGTTGGAGAGGGTCATTGAGGTTTGAGAATTTTTAGTAAATTTTAGAAATTTTTTCTGGAAATTTCGGGGAAATTTTTGGACTAGGAAAAATGTCAAGTGATAGACTAATTGTTTACCGGTAGTGGAATGACTGTCCAATGGCACTGAGAATTTAGATACTTGATGTTAGGCTTTATTAATTTGAGCCATTGGAATTTGGGGAGAATTGGAGTAGAAATTGGAATTGTATTGGAGAGAAACTAAGAAAGGACTTTAGAGTTTGACATGTGGTCACTTGCCATAGCATGCCACCATGTTGTAGTGTTTTAATAAAAACCCACCTTTTTGGTTTAGTCTTTCTCGATGCTTCTCTTCTTCAAAAGGGTATTGGTGAATTAAATTAGATTTCTCCATCATTCTCGTAGCTTTCTTCTTCCTTGGTTCTTTTGAAATTTTGCTCATCTTTTCTACCTTCTTTCACCTTGCTTTCTCTTCCTTTGGTTCACTAAAAAACAAAAATTCTAACCTAAACCTCACCCCCTCAAGATGATGATGATGATCGTGTATGGTGGAGGGAGTTAGAGAGTTTGGGAGATTTTGAAGCTTAGAAGATTTGGAAGCTTGTTTAGGTAAAAAATATGTTATTTATGATGGATTTGTAGTTAAATCAATTATTTGTGATGTTATTTAAATTAAATTGCATGGAAATTGTGTTTGAAGTATATGGGTGTATGTGTGTGTGAATTTCTTGCCTTGATTGATGATTGATGAGGTAGAAGGTGATAAATGTAACTTAGAGATGTTTTAGAGGTTTTGGAAGTTAATTGATGTTTTAGATGAGTGTAGAAATGTATGAAGGATTGAGTGTATGTTGCTGCCATTTTGTGGACTCTTGTTCAAGTGGGGGTTTTGATTTGGTTGGGTTGATATATTGAGTGAATTGAGTAGTGTGTGAGTGAGGAAATAGTATGGAAAAGGTAGGAGAAGAGTTAGGATGAAAATCTGAAAAAATTTGGATATTTTATTTGAGTATGGTTCAAGGATTTAGCCATAACTCCTTCTATAATTGTCCAAATGAGATGATTTTTGGCTTGAATCAAACTAGTGGTGTTTGGCTCTATTTCTTGTGAAGGAAGTGATGTTCAATTTTGGCTTGAAGAGTTCCAAATTTTGACTTGAATGTGTCAATGTGTGTAGGGATGAACAGTAGCCCGAGAATTGAATTTTGTGATCTGAAACTTTGGAAATTTTTCTGGGTTGATTTAGGCAGATTTTGCTAAATTGGTCTTCATGAAAGTTGTAGCTTTTCTTGATAGCTTTCTATCGCCATAAAATGTGCCATTTTTCGACATTGGAGTTGATAGTTATGAGTGATTGAACTTTGCTTATGGATTAGGTGAAGGAAAACAGGGCAGCCACAATCATGTGGGAATTTGACCTAGTTAGAGGTAGAATTTGCTTCTAAGTGCTTCATGAGAATTGTAGAATGTGTTCTGATCTTTACATTGATATAAAACATGGAATTTTTGGACAAGCGGATAGGAAGTTATGATTTTTAGAAGATTGTGGTACTGTTTAGGATGAGTGATTGAACTTTGCTTATGGATTAGGTGAAGGAAAACAAGGCAGCCACAATCATGTGGGAATTTGACGTAGTTAGAGGTCGAATTTGCTTCTAAGTGCTCATGAGAATTGTAGAATGTGTTATGATCTTTACATTGATATAAAGCATGGAATTTTTGGACAAGGGGATAGAAAGTTATGATTTTTAGAAGATTGTGGTTCTGTTTAGGATGACATGTATTGGACAGTAACTTTGATTGGGAATTTGACACCTTTAGAGGTGGAATTGGTTTTCGAGTCCTTCATGGAAATCGTAGAGCTTTCTTTGATCTTTCCATTGATACCAAGTTTACAAAAATTGGAGCTATGGACCAAAAGATATAATTTTTTTTGAAGTAGGCTGTAGGAGTAGGCAAGGGTGTGAAGGGTCATTTTGTGATTTCTTTTTCTTTTTCTTTCC
The DNA here is from genome assembly GCA_027563865.1 of Erythroxylum pelleterianum. NCBI lineage: Eukaryota > Viridiplantae > Streptophyta > Magnoliopsida > Malpighiales > Erythroxylaceae > Erythroxylum > Erythroxylum pelleterianum. The sequence continues at coordinate 6,580,539 of JAOQMR010000003.1, forward strand.
AATCCGACCCTTTGCCATTCTTTTGCTTATAACTTTTTCATCTGACCTCCGATTGACTTGATTGCTAAAGCGTCAGATTTATAAGACATTTATCTACCTCTCCATGTGAATTTGTGGATTTTGAGATCAAATTGAAATTGATGATTGAATTAAAGTGAGTGGATCGATTTAAAATAATATGAATTGGTTATTTTTCTGCACATACTTCAGTGTTTTGGCAATATCTGGACCTATAGAAATCTAAATTGAGTAATTTTGGTGTCTATAGATTCCTAAAACATAGGGGAACATTTCTATTGAAGAGAGGTTGCCTAGGTTATCTCATTTTCACTGTCTCATGGATTGCGAACAGTAGACACGAAAGTGTGGTTTTAGAAAAATTTAAATAAGCATAAATTACAAGTTTAAGGATTTATGTGTGGCTTAACCCTAAGAATTAATGAGTTTGGATATAGGAACGGTTTTATGATTAAATTTATGAAACGATATCGGGATTGTCACGAACATGCATTGTACACATTTCAATTCCTTCATATGCATTATTGTACGTTTCTGATTGTACAATTTGTGATATATGTGTATTTGAATTGTTATAGAGGCGCATTTAGAACGTCAACCCACAGACATTGCCGAGACTTTCAGGCACTAGCTTCGGAAGCTGTTGGTGAGTAACCTAGACGGTTTCTCTCAATTATTAATTGCTTATGATTCTGTGGTGGATAATGGTGGGCTTATTATTTCTTTGTGATTGTGGATTCCGGACAGAAGGTCCGATAACTGTGTACTGGTGAGTTGTGTTATCGAAGTGCTACTTGTATGTGAATTTGAGACCCACGTGCCTATGATGTGATTAATTGTGACATATGTGATTGATTGAAATATATGTTGTTTGATTGTGGCATATGCATTTCATTCATGAATGCATAATCAGATAATGATAGTTATGACTGGAGCAGCCACCGATTAGAGCTTAAAGCTCAACGAGTGTATTTGAGCCTCGAGCTCAACAGTGATTTAGAGCCTCAGGCTCAATGTCTAAATGAGCCCTATATGGGACAATTCAGGCACTCGGTCACAACACCGTAATAATTGAAAAAGTGTCACATGAGCATTTCATATGCATTTTCTTAAATATGCTTGATTGAGTGAAAGGCAAAATGCCTCATGCTTATGTGAAAAATGTGTTACCTATGATTAATGTGAAATTGTGACATATGTGTATTATGAATTGTTGTGTTGCTTGCATTGAGTGAACCATCAATGATGATTACCTCACTGAGTTCGCAAAACTCACCAAAATTGCAACGTTATCTTTTCAGGATCGAGAGTAGACTCCTAGCTACAAAGGGACTTTTCCAGCCGTGTAGATGGTTCTTGACGAGAGAAGTCATGGTTCACAGGTCGGTTAGTTGGGACTTTTGGATGGCCTAGATAGATCTGATCTTTTTCCTCTTCCTTATAGCATTTAGTACTAGGTTTTTTGGATTTATGTACAGACAGTACAGGATGATAGATGTGTAAACTTTTGATCTTGATGAAATGAAATGAGGAAGAGTTGATTTCAAAAAAAAAATATTCTGGTTTTTCTATTGATGCTTTATAGATGAATAATGTTGTGATGCCATGTGAAGTGAACGTAGCTCACCCTTCTCATAGGATATGTACCGGAATGACCTGCGGGCGTCCCGGTGTGTACTCTACGGTAAGGGGGTGCTACAATTTTATTTGGCGTGAGGTAGGATAGAACGAGTCTAGGTATAAGTGGCTTTTCAAAAAAGAAAAATTACTTTTGTCTTTTCTTCTACCCATATTTTTCTGGTTGGGGTTTGTATTATTGACGTCGCCTCTGAGGTAGACTGATCGGAAAAACACATAACATATATGTATATTGCGAGAGAAAGATTTCAATTAAATAGATTAATTGAATGTTTTAATCATGCTTATGACATCGACACTAGGAAATAAGCAATTCGGCTCTGATACCAATGTATAATTTTAAGGACTGACCTAAATACGAAAGTGCTGGATCGATTTGCTGCTTGCTAGTCTTCGTTTTACGGTTAGCTACTAGAGTCACTGATTAATTCACATCCTAAACTCTAAGCCTTTGATGATTGCTTCACGTGAGAGAGAATGGCAAAAGAAAAACTTGTACTTTCTCTGTTTCGTAAAATCCTTATTGAATGATATGTTTTTCACCCTTTAATCCTGGGTTAAGACAAATAACTTTTACGGGAGTTATATAAAGTGGCCGTTATCTTTCGTGAACTCCCAACAGTTATCAAGAAGTTATAGTAAATGCATATTGGAATGGAAATGTCATTTCACCAAGCAACATTCAATAACAAAGAAGAATTCCATACCTAATATATATTCACCACAATTCGTATAGTAAATGTTTTGAGTTTAAATTAAAATAACATAAACAACATGACTTAAGGTGAACTAAGAATGGAATTAAACATAATCTTGAGCCACATGATAAAAATCGAAAGGTAGAAATGGTAGGGTAAGGATGCAAAAAAAATCAACATCGAATGCCTCTTTGACACATATGATTAGCAAAAGGCCATTAAAAAAAACTCTAAAAGAACCATAACAAAATAAAAACTCTAAACTTACCTCTAAAATTAATGTGATTTGCTTTCCAGACGTCTCCAATTCAATGATGTCTACCAAGAACCGTAACAAGTCAAATAACCTGTTTTGAAAGAGCCGTAATAAATTGAATGATATATATTTTTTTTGGTTGTCCACGAGGTGTCCTAGGCGGGTCCCAACTATGGGAAGGCACCTTTAAGCCATCCACACCCAGATTAATCCCCGCTCGAGCCGTAATAACTTGAATGAAATGATATATCCACTTTACACGAAACAATAGTAAATCATCCTTAAAGCTGAGGGAGTTCGAACAAGAGCCACCTTACGGGCGAACAAGATCCTTGGGTTAATTTAGTTCCGATTTATTTTTTTCCATAGATTCACACATTTATACCGCATCAGTTTTTTCTAATTTAGAATTGGAATTATTTGCGAGAGATTTAAAAATTAAAGTGACTGTGTACTCTTTGTCTGTTTTGTTTTATATTTTTTTATGAGATGTGATGGACGGTTGAAATGGTAGTGAAAATTTTGATAATATTCGTGTATCTGTACTGGTTTACTCCATTATTGTGATAGTTTAAAAGATGTATATAAAGATGAAACTTCTAAAAATTTTGAAGACTCAGAAACTCAAGATATTAGGCATATAATCAGATGTAAACTTTATTTTTGATCGTCGTGTTTCTCTTAAGTGGAACTATACGACTTCTTCCTCTTCATGAGATCCGGAGTGAAGATTGTCTGTTATTTTTACAGGACCAACCTGTTCCATCACTACATAATGCTGGTTCTCACTAAAATTTATGGTATCACTACAACAAATTAATAGAATTTGTGACGTTTGTAAAAAAAAGTCACAAATTATTTAGAGTTTTCGTGACGTTTTTAAAACATCACGAAAAGATTCTATTTTTTACGACGTTTTATATAAACGTCACAAATTTGTCGAACTTTTAACGACGTTTGACTAACAAAACATTGTAAATTAAAAATCGCGTCGTTTTGCTAGAGAAAACGTCGGAAAAGGCTGAATAAAGTTATCAAATCAGTACTTAATTACTCCTTTAAAGTTGCAAATAAAAATATCAGAGAGTGTTGTGCAAAAGGGGTTAGGGTTATTAGTCGAGGAATCCCTGCAAATCGTCTCTTCCTCATCTCCATTTTCTCCAGCTCTCACCATCAGTCACCGGAAGTTGCTGCTGCCGTTGCAGCACCCGAGCCCACCCCCAGATCTTCCACCCAGAACCCCAGTGCCCGGCGTACGTGTCCACTTCCCCAACCCTGATGATGCGATCGAGGTTTTTGTGGGTGGGTATCCTGTCAAAATTCCCAAGGGCTTCACTGTCTTCCAAGTATGCAAGGTCGCTGGCGTTGACATTCCTCGATTCTGCTACCACTGCCGCCTTTCCATCGCTGGCAACTGCCGTATGTGCCTCATCGAATTCGAGAAGTCTCCTAAGCCCGTGGCTTCTTGTGCCATGCCTGCTCGCTCATTCGAATTGACGAGCGATGTAAGGTGCAGAGAATACGCTGATGTTGCTTCAATGTCGTCTTCATTTTTTTTGTCGATTTTCTGGTTGAGGTTTCTTTAGTAACTCACACTATGTATAATTTACCTTTTGGGTTTGGTTTGATTTGCTTATTTATTTGAGGATTTTTGTTTTTTTAGGAATGAAGATTAAAACTGATACAGCCATCGCAAAGAAGGCACGCGAAAGTGTGATGGAGTTTCTGCTCATGAATCATCCACTTGATTGTCCAATATGTGACGTTGAGGGTTCTTCGAATGACAAACTCAATCTCTTCTTCTTATGACACTGCAGCACAAATGAGTCGTGAAAGATTGTCTGGGTTTGGGTAAGTTTTGTAAAGTTTACTTATTACCGTAGATATTCTGTATCGTAGATATTTTGTAGTTTCTGTAGTAGTTACCGTAGATGATTAGTTTCGTTTTTGTACAAAACATTATTTAAGCTCCTTTACGAGCTTAGTTGTAAATCACAAATTGATTGAGTGAGAAATAGTTGTTCTCTCACTAACAACTACTCTGTTTTCTTCATATGGTATCAAAGAACCAGTTGTAATCGTCACGACGTAGATCCAAGACGTCGGGAGCTTGATCAGAGAGCGGTTTTCATACATGCAAGTGTGGAGATGACATCAAAGAAAGATACTGATAATCCTGGGGCTAGTCTCGTCACTACTCCCTTGAATGGACTCAACTACAGAACATGGAGTACGTCTATGAAGAAAGTGTTAGCAGCTAAACATAAACTCGGCTATATCACTGGCAAGACTCAGATTCCAGCTGAGGATGCGGTAGATTACGAGGAAATTATGAGTGCCAATGCTATGGTGGAATCTTGGATTCTAAACTCACTGACTAAAGATTTGCATGACACATTTCTTTACGTGTCCTCTGCTAAGGATCTATGGGATAAGCACGCGAATCATTTTGGTGATTCTACAGGCCCTTAAGAATATCAAATTCGACGCGAAATTGGTAGTATATCACAAGGTAACTCTAGTCTTTCCATGTATTTCACAAAACTTTGCAAACTGTGGGACGATCGTACCTGTTCCACAATGTATCTGTGGCTGTTGCACTTGTGATGTTTCTGGTAAGATCATGAAACTCAATGATAATGTAAAGATTATTCAGTTCTTAATGGGATTGAATGACTTGTATAGCCATGTCAAGAACCAGATTCTTATGATGGAGTCTTATCCCAATATTGACAAAGTATACTCTATGCTGATGAATGTGGAGAGACAAAAGTAGGTTTTGGATTCTTTTGGGGAGACTACAGAAGGGAATGCACTTATGGTTGGCTTAGGGCAACAAAAGAATTCTAATTCAGGAAAAGGAAATGGCAAGAAGAAGGACTGGAAAGCTGATAAAGAGGATAAAAAATGTTCATTTTGCAAAATAGATTGTCATACTCGGGATACTTGTTTCAAGATACATGGCTATCCTGACTGGTATGTTGATCTTAAAAATCAACAAAAGAAATCTGGTGGAAAGGTAGGCAAGGTTAACTTGGCAGAGATGCCGTTGGAGGACAGTGATGATGATACTAGAGGATTGAGCATGAGGGTGATTATTCAACAGGAACTGTCAAAACTAATGAAGGAACAAACACAAGTATCGACCATGGAGAAAGTAAACTTTGTTGCAGAATTTTCAGGTAATATTTCTGCTCTTGAACAGAAAATAGGCAATCAAGGAATACAAAACTCGTGTTGGATAGTGGATACTGGGGCTAGCATTCATATTTCAGGCAATGCGTGTTTGTTTAATAAGCTAGGTCCGGTGAAGAGGGCATCTACAGTTAGCCTACCAGATGGATCAATCAAGAAAGTTAACATGGTGGGAGAGATAAGGCTTAGGAAGGATGTTGTTTTGCCGCATGTTTTTTATGTTCCCAGTTTCAAGTATAATCTGTTATCAGCGAGCCGAATCTTGCAACATGGAGCTGGATTTTTCACCTTTTATCCATCCTTTTGTGTTTTACAGGACCGGAATTGTAGGAGTATCTTGGCAGTGGGCAGAGATGTTGGTCATCTGTATTATCTTACGACAGAGTCGTTCCATGCAGATGTGTTGGCCACTGCTTCTATTTCTTTACGACGAGATAAAGTTCACATTGATGTTGGTTCTTTGAATAAAGTTACGACGTGTGTAGATAGAATTCATGATGATGAATATACTGTATTGTGGCATCAAAGGTTAGGGCACCCCTCCCTTGACATTGTACAGAAGATGTCTTTTGTTAATAAAAGATTGAGTGATTCTGCTGTTGTTTGTGATGTTTGTGCGAGCTAAACAGTCTCGCCTGACATTTCCCATAAGTGATAGCCATAGTGACAAACTTTTTGAATTGCTCCATGTTGATATTTGGGATCCGTATAAAAGACAGCCTTTAACTGGGGCTTTTTATTTTCTCACCATCGTAGAGGATTGTAGTAGAGTCACATGGACTTTTCTTATGCAACATAAGGATCAAGTTGGTTCAATTTTACGAAAAATTTTTCCCATGGTGCGAACTCAGTTTAATTGTGTAGTTAAGGTGGTTCGCACTGATAAGGGGGGTGAGTTCATCGGTTCTAATTGTCAACAAGTGTTTCTTGAGCATGGTATCTTTCATCAAAGGTCTTGTGTATATTCCCCCCAACAGAATGGTAGAGTAGAAAGGAAGCATCGACATATTATTCAAGTGGAACGAGCTTTACTGCATCAAGCACACATGTCCACTAAATTTTGGGGTGAGGCTGTTCTCCATGCTACTTACTTGATCAATAAACTTCCTACAACTATTTTGAACTGGCAAGCTCCCTATGAAGTTTTATTTGGGCAACCGCCTACTCTTGATGACTTGCGGGTCTTTGGCTGTTTATGTTACTCCTTTGATACAAAGCCATAGAAGGATAAATTTTCTATTAGAGCTTCTAAATGCCTTTTTCTAGGCTATGTCGCAGGCGTGAAGGGATACAAGGTTTATGATTGTGACACTGGAAAAGTGTTCGTCTCTAGGGACGTTATTTTCCATGAGCGTTTGTTTCCTTATGTAGGTCATCAAGTTCTGGAGAATTCTGACACACCTATACCTATGCCTGTCGTGAGTAACGATGTTCCGGATACTGACAAACCAGTGCCATTATTGCCTGTCTTACATGAAGATATTACAGATCTTCCAAATACTGATGGCAATTCGGGGGTTAATGACCTTGAAGTGCTTCGTGTGAATAGCCCAGTACCAGATGCAAATCCACCTATGGCATATCCCTCCTCTCCATTTCCTACGGATCGTGGGAGCAGTCGAGCAAGAAGGGTACCATCGTGGATGTCTGACTATGTGGTGAATTCAACACAAGGTGCCACATCTCGTACTTCCCCTCATATGCCTCAAACGTTTCCTTTTATTGCTCATACCCGATTACCAGCAGATGTTGCCGCCTTCCTCTGTCATGTGACTGACGCGAAGGAGCCTAGGAATTATCAGGAGGCATGTCGAGATGTCGAGTGGGTTCGGGTTATGGCTTCTGAATTGCAGCCGTTGGAAAATAATCATACTTGGTAGCTCACTACGTTGCCGACTAGAAAGACTGCTATTAGGAGTAACTTGGTTTTCAAGTTGAAATATAAGCCGGATGGTACAATCGATAGGTATAAAGCGCGTCTAGTGGCTAAAGGATATAATCAGGTTTATGGTGAAGACTACACTGATAGTTTTTCACCAGTGGCAAAGGTTGTGACTGTGCGGCTATTTCTGGCTCTTGCCGCAGCCAGGGGATGGGGTTTACATCAACTGGACATCAAAAATGCTTTTTTGCATGGATATCTGGATGAAGACGTTTACATGGTGCCACCAGAAGGTTACACCAAAGCACATGACGGCCAAGTTTGTAAACTTGTGAGATCTTTATACGGGCTCAAGCAAGCTTCTCGCCAGTGGAACGCCCAGCTCACAGGTTTTCTTCTCACTTTTGGTTTTCGGCAAAGTGCGTATGACAATTGTTTGTTTGTATTTTGTGAGGGTGATAATTTCTTAATGCTTTTGGTGTACGTGGATGACCTCCTTATCAGTGGCAACTCTGCCGCCACTGTTACTCGGCTCAAATCCGCCCTTTATGAGACTTTCACCATTAAGGACTTAGGGGAGGCTAAGTATTTCCTTGGTTTAAAAATCCTTCGTGATCATACTGGCATCATTCTTAATCAGAGGAAGTATGTGCTTGATTTGTTGGCTGATATAGGTTTGCTTGGTTCTAAGCCTAAACGTGTACCCTTTCCGAAGGGTGGTGATTTGCAGAGTGATAGCAGTCCTTTGTTGTCTAATCCTCAGGAATATCGTCGTATCGTTGACCGATTGTTATATTTGGGTTTCTCTAGACCGGATATCACTTATTGTGTCCAACAACTCAACCAATTTTTACAGGCTCCCAGAGAGGTTCATCTTCATCACGCCGTTTATGTTCTCAAATATCTAAAAAATAATCCATCTTTGAGTCTTCATTTTTTTTGCGTCTTCGGATTTATCTTTACGTGCTTTTTCAGACGCTGATTAGGCTACCTGCATCACCACCAGGAAATCGTTAACTGGTTTCTGAGTTTTCCTGGGCAATAGCTTGATCTCTTGGAAGACCAAACGTCAGACCACCGTTTCTCGCAGTTTTGCCGAGGCCGAATACAGAGCCATGGCTTTGGCTGTGTGCGAATTGCAGTGGATTAGGTATTTACTTACTGATTTGAGGGTTCCAGTTTCTCTTCCAATTCCTTTTAACTGTGAGAGTAAGTCTGCCATTCACATCACCTGTAACCCAGTATTCCACGAACGGACGAAACACTTTGATATCGACTGTCACGTTGTTCGCAATCAGTATAAGCAGGGGTTTATTTCTCCAGTCCATGTGGCTTCGTCTTTACAGGTTGTGGACATCTTTACCAAACCTCTTCCTGCACCGGTGTTTCATCGTTTGCTGTCCAAGTTGGCTTTGATTGATTTCTATCAAAGTCCAACTTGAGAGGGGGATGTAAAGTTTACTTGTTACCGTAGATATTCTGTACCGTAGATATTCTGTAGTTTCTGTAGTAGTTACCATAGATGATTAGTTTCGTTTTTGTACAAAAATTATTTAAGCTCCTTTACGAGCTTAGTTGTAAATAACGAATTGATTGAGTGAGAAACAGTTGTTCTCTCACTAACAACTACTCTGTTTTCTTTATAAGTTTTCAGATTATACATTAACATACATTAAATCAAAGAAGCTTCCAGTTTAGCAATATACTTTTTCAATATAGATATGTAGAGAAATCTTCTAATTCAAAAATTTCTAGGTTAACCATCTATCCTTTTTTTTTCTTGTCACGGGTAGCAGTATTAGCTGGAGATTTTCTTCTTTCACGTGTTTGTTTTGAGGAGGTGCTCACAACAGGGTGTATATGTTTTATGTTCATTCTTGGTAGAGGCTATAGAGGGCTTTTCCAAGATTCGGATCTTTTGCTTTTTGTGCCCAATCAGGCTTGTGCTGGTGGTAGTATGGCTATCTTAGATTCTTTGGATGATGACTTGTCATTGGTAAATACACAAAAACTTGAAAATGCTGGCAAGCAAGGGGATTCTAAGGCAGATGGTAGTGGAATTGTTTGGGATTTGGAAAGGTTAGCAAATCTTTCACTACAGCTTTCTGGGAAGAAACTTATATTTGCATTTGATGGAACATGCACTGAAGCTATTCGAGTGTCTGGGACATTCTCTGGTGATGCTGTCGCCTGCAACCAAATATAAAAGATTTTCACTCCCGTTAAAACAAATTAATGTAGTAGCGGTAAGCGGATGTCGTTCCCACGAGGAATTTTGCGATTATGGAAATTACGAATTCAAACGGCACAAATAATAAAAAGGGAGGTTTTGTTACTTACTGAAATAATAATAAAAATCAGAAAGGAAAGATCAAAATTTGAAATAATAATTAAGTCTGAAAATTCAACAGGAAAAATACCTTAGTTTCGGTCACCGACGTTACCATGTTATTATGGATCCTTGATAAAAATTGTAATTATTAACGAACATTCATTGAGCAAAACTTCTCTTAAGTGTATTAACCAGAAACATGTATTCTAGCAATCTTATTAAACAATTAACCTAGATACGATCATAGATTAAATTGACTAATAGCATTAAGAATCGAGAATCAATGACAAGAGTAGATAATTTCTTAGAATTTTCTGACTCTAACGTAGAGGGGTTAATCCTAATTGCTACTTATGGTTACCAAAATTGAAC
>JAOQMR010000003.1:6623205-6639724 GCA_027563865.1 Erythroxylum pelleterianum
ATATAATTGATGCAAGTAAATTAAAAGAAAGTTGTATTAATTTAAATAAGATTTAATTGATTCATAAATTGATCACGGAGGGTATAGGGGAGAATAAGTTTCATTTCATTACTTCTAACTAAATTGATTTAATATATAAAAGACTTAAAATTTTTAAAAAGAAAAAGGTTCTTATGATTACCCTAGTTTATCTAGACGATAGATTATTAATTTACAAATCAATTTGTGATATCTAGATTATTAATTTACAAATCAATTTGTGATATTTTTAAAGTATACTGGATGATTTTTTTTTTTCTTTTTTGGTTACAACGGAAGAAGGCCAAAGCACTCAAAACTACACCTCAGGATTCTGCGGTACAAGCTCTTCCAGGAGGGTCAGCCGGGGCTCCTGGAGCATATGTAGACCTAGACTGAATAAAACTACGACAAAAGTCAGCCTATCGGCACACTGGTTCCCTTTGTGATACATATATTGAAGTTGCACCTTCTATGCTCGGTGAATTAAACCTCGAGTGCCTGCAACCAAAACATTATTCTCAGACAAAACAATATTAGAAGAGGAAAAAATGTTAATTATCTCTAAAGAGTCTACTTCAACGACAATTCGTCTAGAATCAAGTGCCCATGTTAGGGTAAGTCTTGAGTGGACTTCTCATAGTTCGGCAGTTAAAGGCGATTCCTTACCTATACGGTGTAAAAATTCACCACACCATTGCCCGTAACGGTCTCTAATTAAACCACCCACAATAGCAATGTTTTTACATTATTTCATGACGGTGTTTTTACATTATTTGACCTGTTTTGATGAAAAGTAGCAAAAAGAAGCTGCTAGTCGGAACAAAACGTCAGCACAGCTGGAACGAAAAACGGAGTAGCAGCAGTAGTCCACAACAAAACGCACGACACAAGAACAAGTGAAACATACCGCAAAAGGAAAAGAGAAGCATCATGCAACAGGAAGTAAGAATAAGCGCATACCAGCAGAGAGGGTGAAACGCAGCATAAATAGAAGCAGATAAAACACAGAAATAAAAGAGCCAAAACGACAATAGTAAGAGGCAGCCAACAGGACACGCAGAGTAGATTAAACGGCAGCAACGCAGAGGAGCCCAACAGAAGAAAACGAAAACAAGCAGCAGCTGGACAGAAGAGGAATAAAACGACAGTGCAGGAAAAAAACGCACAACAGAGGAAATGACCAGTCCAAAACGCAGTGGACTCCGGACATTTTATGACTGGAGATGTTTTAAACGTAGGAAGGTTTGTTTTTGAAAAGAAGGGACGTCTTTGAGAGGAGAGTACGTGTAAGATATAGGGGGTAACAGCAGGGAAATATAGAATAGGACAATTGTGATTGATATTCTTAGCAGAAGAATGATACGTTTCAAGGCCAATACAATGAAATGTAGACAGAAATGGAAGGAATAAGAAGAAATTCTGGTACAAGATTCCCAGATAATGCCAGAGAGAGGAAGAGAGACTATAGCCAAAGATATAATAATTTTCGTATCCCTCTCAGTATGTCCTATTCTTATTTATACAACAGTATTCGTTCCTAATAACCGAGTCGAAACTAACTGGCTGCTAGCCCACCACGTAGTCTCTTAAGACCACCGGATCCTTCCTTTCCCCCTGTGACCTTCGCATGGCCGTTGGCTTATTGGTATCTCTTGTCGTAGCTTCGTCAGTGTTGGTAGATGGATTGGGTGCCATCACATTACCGCCCTCAGGGAAAATGACCTTGTCCTGAAGGTTGCCCGTAGCATCCTCGAGGGGCTCAAGCAAGGGCAGTGGAATACTCTGAGAGAGCGGATCCCCGAGGCACTTCTTAAGAACCGAGATGTGAAAAATAGGGTGAATACGAGTAGAAGATGGGAGGTCGAGTTTGTAGGCAACAGCGCCGGCCCATTTGAGGACCCGAAAGGGCCCGAAGTATCGCTGCCCAAGCTTTTGATTGCGGTGCAGACGGAGGGAGACTTGATGATAAGGCTGGAGTTTGACAAACACCCAATCGCCAATGTCGAAGGTGGCATCCCGACGATTCTTATCAGCTTGATTTTTCATCCTGGTTTGAGCCTTCAGCAAATTGGCCTACAATTGCCGCAACAACTGATCCCTGTGTGTAAGAGCAGAATCGATAGTAGAGAGGCGAGCCGTCCCTGGGACGTACCGAAGCATAGTTGGCGGGTCGCGGCCATATAACGCCTTGAAAGGTGTCATGCCGGCGGACAGATGGTGAGCCGTGTTGTACCAGTACTCGGCCGAAGGCAAGTATTTAACCCAAGTATGTGGTGTTTCCACAACAAAACATCGTAAATACATTTTGAGGACCTTGTTTACAGCTTCCGATTGGCCGTTGGGTTCAGGATGGTAGGTCGAACTGAGAGCCCGAGTGGTGCCTTGCAATCGGTTTAATTCATCCCAAAAGGCACTTAAAAATAAAGGATCGCGATCGCTGATAATTTTAGTGGGAGTACCATGAAGCTTGATAAACCCCGTCAGAAATAAATCAGCCACTGTAGCACTGGTGAAGGTACTGGGAAGGGCAAAGAAATGGCCATACTTAGTTAGGCGATCAACAACCACAAAAATAACTGTCTTACCGAATGATGGGGGCAACCCGGTAATAAAATCCATAGTGATTTCCTCGAAGACTTGAGTGGGCAAGGGAATAGGCTGTAACAAGCCGGCCAGTGCAAGTTGGGAAGCCTTCATAGTTTGACAAACAAGGCATTCGCGAACAAAGCGTTGAATTTCTCGACGCATCGACCCCCAGTAAAAATTAGCAGCCACGCGACGATAAGTAAGCTCCACGCCGGCATGTCCCCCTTCAACATAATTGTGAAAGTCTGCAAGAATGGAGTTCTTCAAGGACTGGTCATTGGGAACCACAATCCGATGGCGAAACAACAAGAGCCCCGAATGAATCATGTAGTCTTTATAATTGTCATCACCAGCTAAGACTTTAGTGTGAATAGCAGTCAATTCGGGACAGGTAGCATTCAAAGTGCAGAATTCGTCCAGTTTGCCAAACTGTTGGATGGAGATGGTCATGAAACAACCAGAAGGAAGGCGAGACAAGGCATCGGCAACGGTGTTGTGCTTGCCCGGGCGGTAAAGGACCTCGAAGTCATAGCCGACCAATTTATACAACCACTGTTGCTACTCGGGGGTTTGAATGGTTTGCTTTGTCTTTGTCAAGTTTTTTAAGGCTTGTTGATCGGTGAAAATGGAGAAGCGACGACCCAGCAAGTATTGCCGCCACTTGCCCACGACCTGGGTGATGGCAAACATTTCGCGGTGATAGGCCGCGACACCCTGCATCCGGGGTGACAACTTCTGACTGTAGTACGCGATAGGCCTCCCGTTTTGTGATAAAACAGCTCCGATGCTGATTCCCGAGGCATCCGTTTTGACAACAAAAGGGGCGGTGAAATCAGGAAGCGACAACATCGGGGCATTACTTAAGGCGGACTTGAGGTGGTCAAAAGCTTGTTGGGCGTCGGGCCCCCATATAAAGTAGTCCTTTTTGAGAAGGTTGGACAGAGGAGAAGCAAGTTTAACAAAGCCTTTAATGAAGCGGCGATGATAGCCAGCTAAGACGAGAAACCCGCAGACACCTTTAACCGAAACGGGACATGGCCAGTCTCGAATGGCGAGGACCTTTGAGGGATCCATATCCACACGCAATCCATCACCCGAGATTATATGGCCAAGATATTCAATCCGATCTTAGCCAAAGAGACACTTGCTTTCCTTAGCAACCAATCGGTGCATGCGCAAGGTGACAAGAACCAACCGGAGATGCTCATAATGGTCAGCCGTGGAGCGACTGTACACAAAAGATCGTCAAAGAAAATAAGAACAAATTTACGTAAATAAGGCTTAAAAATACCAGTCATGGTGGCCTGAAAAGTCGAAGGGGCATTCGTGAGGCCGAACGGTATGACCAAGATTCATAATGCCCCTCGTGAGTGCGGAATGCAGTCTTGGGGACATCCTCGGGTCGAACTAAAATCTGATGAAAGCCAGCCAACAAGTCCAACTTGGAGAAAATAGTAGCATCAAAGAGTTCATCAAATAGCTCATCGGACGTCGGAATGGGAAAGCAGTCGCGAACCGTGATGGAATTCAAGGTGCGGTAGTCAACACAGAAGCGCCACATACTATCCTTCTTCTTAACCAAGAGGACCGGGGAGGAAAAGGGGCTGGTACTGGGTGGAATGATGCCGGCCTGAAGCATGTCCGAGACTTGACGTTCGATTTCCTATTTCTGGTAATGAGGGTAGCGGTATGGCCAGACGTTTACTAGTTTAGCATCGGGAAGTAGGTGAATAGCGTGGGATATGGTGCGGGGGGGGTAGCCTGGAATAGGGGTGAAGACATCGCGAAATTGCTCCAAAAGAGGGGTGAGGTAAGATGCAGGAGCAGGGGCAGGGGTATGAGATTGGAAGGTAATATACAGGCTGAAAAACTCAGCCACACCGCCCACATCCACACAACGCCGGAGGGAGTGTAATTGAATAGGATGAGGACTGTCAGGGACAACACCATGCCAACAAACCTGGGTACTGCCGTGCTGAAAACAAAAAGAGGAAGAGGTGTAATCGGTAATGACCGGTCCCAAGGTAGCCAACCAAGCAACGCCGAGCACTACATCGGATCCATATAAGGGGAGCACAAAGAAATTAGCGGTAATCGTAGTATTTTGAATGGAAAGGGGGACTTGCCGAATAAAGCCTTCGCAGTAGAGGCGATTGCCGTTGCCACCCATGACCGGAAAAGTAGTGGAGGTATCAACATCAAACCCCAAATACCGAGCGACCCGACTTTGGATAAAGTT
Organism: Erythroxylum pelleterianum; assembly: GCA_027563865.1. Taxonomy (NCBI): domain Eukaryota; kingdom Viridiplantae; phylum Streptophyta; class Magnoliopsida; order Malpighiales; family Erythroxylaceae; genus Erythroxylum; species Erythroxylum pelleterianum. The sequence goes on from JAOQMR010000003.1 coordinate 6,628,052, forward strand.
ATGAGTGCTGCCACCGTCGAGTAAAACCTGCACCGGATGACCCAGAAGATGACCCCCAAAGCGTAGTGTAGCCGGTGAGGGGCAACGAGAGAGAGCATTAAAGGATATGACGGTGGATTCATGACCTGGGGTGGCGGGTTGAGGGGCAAGTGGGGGGGGTTGGAGCGTTTTGGGATGAGGCAGGCTCGGGGTGTGAGTCAGACAGCGGAGACGGGGGCAAATCGTCATCGCCAAGAGAAAGGGCATCATCCAGCATAAACAACTAGGATCAGTGATAGTGAAGGCCACGAGTGAACTTCTCATCGCAATAGAAACAGAGGCCTTGCTCCCGACGTCGACCTGGGTAAGGCGGCGGGGAGGAGAAGGTAGTTTAGTGGGGTCAGGGGCGGAGTGGGGTAGGGAGGGAGTGGGCAAAAGGGGTTTGTGGTCGGAACTGAAGCCTTTCAATAAGAGCTTCCTGGACTCTGTCAATTTAGCCTCCTGCAAACGAGCTAAGCTAATGGCATGGTTAAGGGAAGTGGGCCGGAAGGAAAAAACCTCGTGCTTAATATCAGGTCGTAACCCAGAGACGAAACAGTCCACAAAGAACGCCGGGGGGAGGGCTGTCGTCTGATTAGCCAATGCTTCAAAACGAGATTGATAATCCTCAATGGAGGAGGTTTGCTGTAATTTGGACAATAACCCCTGCGGGGGCTCGAGCTCAGTAAACTTGAAACGTTCCACCATAGCGCGAGTAAAGGGAACCCAGCCAGACAACTGACAATTTGTTTTCATCCACTGGTACCAACGACGGGCCTTGTCCTCAAAGTGAAAGGCGGCCTTGGTCACACGAACAGTATCCTCGGTCTTGTAAAATTCGAAAAACTCCTCGGCATTGAAGATCCAAGATTCGGGATCAGTACCGTCAAAATGAGAGAGTTCGACGCGAGAGTCATAATCGAGACGAGGAGGACGGTGACCCCCGGAAGAAAATCGACCGCCACCAGCAGAATCAGGCCACGACGGTTTATCGGGCGCGGGATGTTCATTTTTGCCTTTAATAAGTTGGCCCAAATGAACCAACTGAGTGGTGATGGTTTCCATGTGGTGTTTCAGCTCGGTCAATGTGCTCTGTTGATTGGAAACGGTGGATTGAAGGGAGCCCAGATCCTCCTGGAGGGCCGAAACGGCAGTGTCAAGCTTAGCGAACCAGGTACTGTCTGCCATGGAGGGGAGTTGGGTCGATGAAAGCACCAAATTTAGGATATAAGGGGTAACATCAGGGAAATATAGAATAGGACAATTGTGATTGATATTCTTAGCAGGAGAATGATACGTTTCAAGGCCAATACAGTGAAATGTAGACATAAATGGAAGGATCGAGAAGAAATTCTGGTACAAGATTCCCAGATGACGCCAGAGAGAGGGAGCGAGACTATAGCCAAAGATATAACAATTTTCGTATCCCTCTCAGTATGTCCTATTCTTATTTATACAACAGTATTCGTTCCTAAGAACCAAATCGAAACTAACTGGCTGCGAGCTCACCACGTAGTCTCTTAAGACCACCGGATCCTTCCTTTCCCTCTGTGTCCTTCGCATGGCCGTTGGCTTATTGGTATCTCCTGCCGTAGCTTCGTCAGTGTTGGTAGATGGATTGGGTGCCATCACAGTACATGGGCGACTTACCAGAGGCAACCAGCGACGGAGTCCAGATCCTCTGTCCAATATTATGGTGTCTTATTGTGTCCAATAAATCTCAGCCATTTATTTATGTGGGTCCCGCATGGGTCCCACAAAATAAATGGCTGAGATTCCATAAGACAGAATAAGACAGAGTAATATTGGACAGAGGATCTGGAGAGAGTTTTTAGTATGCGAATAGATTGTCACAAAGTGGCAAATTTGGTGTCTAAGATGTATGATAGGGAAGTAATTGTCAGAGATCGAACTCGATTTCACAAGTCTGAATATATAATTGCGATTATGTAATTATGTAAAATCAGCTTGGAAAGGCTGAATATATAAATGCGATTATGCAAAAAACAACTTTTCTTAAAATTGGGGACAGAAAAAGACGATTATGTAGACCACGCACAATTATAAACAGAGCATACAATAACATGTAGTTAAATCTCTACTAATAAAAAAGACGAAGGAAACCCATATTCAAGTATATCAATTGAACCATTTTAGAGCTACCTAAAAGATATTTATCCACCAAATCCACAACACAAAACAGACCAAGAATACCCATAATCAAGAAATTAGCAAGCCATTCAAAAAGAAAAAGACACCCAAAAATTAAAATAAAAAAGTTACGAGAAAATAAACGAAAATTTTCCTGTCAATTTTACTGACGGAAATGATTTTTCGTCGGTAATTGACAACGGTATTAGTGCGGTAGGTAATTTTCCGTCGCTAATTCTCCCTTTTCTTGTAGCGTACTTTGTTTCAAAACTATTGTCTTCTTCCATTATTCACCAACATAACCACACAACAACAATGACTCATTAAAAACTCAAAGACACCCTCACGGGTCAATCCACAGTAACACCAACGCACCTAACATTCAACGGTTCACATACAAAATTTGAAGATAATAAAGTTAACCCAAGAGCAGTAAGTGGACAACCTATCTCAAGACAAAAAACCCAACACAATGGAAGCACTTGGTGGAAGAAAGACAGAAGATGAACAAATGGAAGAAGAGAATGCACAGAGGAGGACACAAGAAGATTGAAAAAATTGCAGAACAACGATAGGGGATTAAATTTATTTCGACAAGTTTATCGACGGAATTAAATTTTCATCGCTAACTTACTACATAATTTTTCCGTCGGTAATTTTTCATCAATAATTTGTAATTTTTTTATAGTGTCAAAAAGTCAGAAAAGATCTCAAGTTAGTCTAACATATCATCCATAACTCACATTGGAACATTCTACTTATTAACGAAGAAAAAGAGAAGTTTAAACTCAGCTCGGAGGCTTTTACTACATACTACTCCATAATTATGTAGAATTTAAGAATTTCTTGGTTGAAGGAGGGCGATCTTAATACCAATTTTTTTTCATAATGCACTACTCCAGGAAGAAGTAGAAGCAAAATTACCAGCGTGGTTATAGATTTGTGAGTCGCTGTTAATGAAGAGTAGCTAAAAAATGTAGCAACCAGGTATTTCTTTGGCCTTTTGGAAACAAAGCAGCTTCCGCATAAAAGTAACGCTAAATACTGATCGAGGTTATCTCAGGTATAATTGATCGTCGCCTTGCTTCCCTCTTTGAAAAGCCATTCACCATAGCTGCCGTTAAAGAGGTTGTTTCAATATGAACCACATAAAGGCCCTAAACTTGATTGATTCAATGCTCACTTCTTTTAGAATTTTTGAAATTTGGTAGGAGATATAGTAGCATAAGTAGGATTAATTTTTTAAAAGAAGATACGTTAAAAGGAAATCGACAAAAATCACATCATCTTGTTCCCAAAATTTTTTAACCCATTAAAATTTAACTAATACCGACCTATTTCTATTATAACACTATTTACAAAATTATCTCTAAGATGTTAACATCAAGACTACTTTATTTTACCAGGTGCATTTCTAATTGTACCCAAAATGCTTTTAATAAATGAAGAAGCATTAGAAACATATCCGTCTTACCTAAGAATTCTTAAATAATTACTATAAGAGAAGTTTCAAATCAAATTGCACCCTAAAAATTGATTTTAAAAAGACTTTTGATCTCGTTAAATGGGATCCTTTTTATCAAATCATTGAGAGTCTTCATCTTCTCTTCTAAATTTGTCAAGTGAATTTCTCAATGCATAACAACTCCGGCCTATGTTGTGATCATTAACGATGAATCCTCTCTCAAAAGAATTATTCCAAGATGACTCAATCTCACCTTATTTGTTTAAAGCTACTAAGGTAGTAAATGTTTTAATTGCCAAAAACATTAGCAGGATTAATAATTGAGAGTATCACTCAAAATGCAAAACATTAAAATTTGTAATCTTTCTTTTATAGATAATTTTAATCAAGTCAATAAAATCTGTAATTGATGGTATTCCATGGAGGCTAAGTTGGATGCTTTCATGTTTAATAATTCCAGGCCCATTCAACAATCCCCTGTTCTGTCAATTATTGGAGACAAGCTTTTCAAGAGCCATCCACTAAGAGGCTAGTTTTCCCTGTGTCTTAGTTGAATTTTTAGATATAATAATATGATATTGATCACGATCATGTAGCGATTTGACTTATTGCTCCGTTAGTAAAATCCTATGCTCAATTGCATTCTGATCTCCTCTTAAACGAGAAGCTAAGCCCTTGTTGAACATCTGTTAGAGGAAATGATGATTCATGTGGATAAGATCTCTCAAAGTATGGTGAAGCCATCTTCTCCAACCCCTAACCATCTGCGTCGTTGCCAATTCTCATCTCTTGATCAAGTCATGGTTGGAGTTATCGCAACCTGGTTCCTCTTCTATCCTAGAAAGTCCAATATCACCAATACTGAAAGGTACGAAAGGGTGAAGAAATCCTTGTCTCAGACCTTAACCCTTTTTGACCCTTTTGCAGGGCGTATCGTAGGTAACTCTCGCATAGACTGCAAAGACGAGGGAGTTCCTCTCGTGGAAGCAAAGGTCAGCTGCACCATGCCCAAGTTCTTCAAGCCCCATATTGCGATCATCTCAACAAGTTGATCCCCCATGAAGTTGAAGAACCCACTGATCTAATTGCTTTTGCTCAAGTTACTTACTTCGACTGTGGTGGTATGGTCGTTGGGATTGGCCTGTCCCACAAGATAGCTGATGCCTCATCAGTAGTTACGTTCCTCAACACCTGGGCTGCTGTTGCTCGTGGAGATAGAATTGTATCTATGCCTCTGTTCGACGCTGCCAAGTTCTTTCCACCGATTAATGTATCCTTCCTTCGAGATTGTTGATGCAGACCAAAACCTAGTCACGCGTAAGTATATGTTCAACGCAACAAGCTTAGCAGTTCTTCAAGATAGATACACCGACAAGTGTACTGGCACTGGAGACCACCGACCACCGACCACCGACACGAATTCAGGCGTTAACAACTTTTACATGGGAGAGATTCCTTGCAGCAACTCAAACGAAACCTACTCCTGATGCAGTTAACGTTGTGAGAACACCCATTAACTTGCGTTCAAGAATGGAGCCACCTCTCCCGAGGCATTATATTGGAAACTTCGTATACGAGCCAGTGGTTGCAGTGCTTGACAACAAGGCCATGGATTCGTATTCGGGCACTAATATCATAAACCAAATGAGGGAAAGAATAAGAAGCGTGGACGCAGAATTTGTGAAGAGATTTGAGGATGGCGAAGAGTATATGAAAATAATGCAAGATAGGGCAGAGGCACTTAGTAGCAAAAAGGAAGTTCCATTGACGATCACAAGTTGCTTGTTTCCAGTTTATCAAACTGATTTCGGATGGGGAAAGCCTCTGTCAGTTTCCATGGGACGTTAGCCTACTGAAAATTTAGTTTCGTTCTTTCCAACAAAAGAAAAAGATGGTATTCAGGTATACCTTAACTTGAAGAAGGAAGGCATGTCCAAGTTAGAAAGAGACCAAGAGATTAACGCACTTGCATCTCCAGACCATGATTTCCATCCATCTCTTATGTAGGCATTAAATGCTTGGAATTGGGCCTTAATGGTTTAGCTGCCAGACGTTTCTATGTTTTTTGCATCTGTAATTTTGTTATATGAAGAAATAAAAGATTAGGTTTTCATTATCTATTTTAAATTTTAATATGCACCCCTAAAAGCATTAAAAAGGACATATAATGGCAAGATAAATTATATTTTAATTGTATGAATTAAATTTATTTTTTAAAATATTATAAATCAATATAAATTTAAACAATTTAAATTTATGAAATGTGTAATTTATTTATACCTATATTTTAATAGAACTGTGGATAGGTAGTTAATATATATATATATATATAATTGATGCTAGTAAATTAAAAGAAAATTGTATTAATTTAAATAAGATTTAATTGATTCATAAATTGATCATGAAGTGTACAGAGGAGAATAAGTTTCATTTCATTACTTCTAACTAAATTTATTTAATATATAAAAGACTTAAAATTTTTAAAAAGAAAAAAATTCTTATGATTGCCCTCGTTTATCTAGCCGATAGATTATTAATTTACAAATCAATTTGGGATATTTTTAAAATATATTAGATGAATATTTTTTGTTACAATGGAAGAAAACCAAAATACTCAAAACTACACCCTAATTAAAGCAGGGTTATGCAGTACAAAGCTCCTTGCTTGTCTCCGTAGATGAGTTCAAGGACGGTTAACAGAGGCTCCTGGAATATCTGCAGACCTAGACTGGATAAAATTGTGATAGAGACCAACCTATCGGCACACTGGTTTCGTTCGTGATACACACGCTGAAGTTGCACCTCCCATGCTCGGTGGATTAAACCTCGGGTACGTACCACTAAATAATTATTCTCTGACAAAACAATATTGAAAAAGAAAAGAATGTCAATTACCTCTAAGGAGTCCACTTCAACGACAATTCATCTATAATCAAGCGCCCATGCTAGGGTAAGTCCCGAGTGGACTTCTCATAATTTTGCAATTAAAGGCGATCCCTTGCTATATGATGTAGGACTAACCACACCACTGCCTGTGACAGTTCCTAATTAAACCACCTGCAGTAGCAATGTTTTTACATTATTTGATTACGGTGTTTTTACATTATTTGACCTGTTTTGATGAAAAGTAGCAAAAAGAAGCTGCTAGTAGGAACAAAACGTCAGCACAGCTGGAACAAAAAACGCAGCAGCAGCAGTAGTCCACGACAAAACGAACAACACAAGAACAAGTGAAACGACACAGCAAAAGGAAAAGAGATGCATCACGCAACAGGAATTAAGCATAAGCGCATACCAGCAGAGAGGATGAAACGCAGCATAAATAGAAGCAGATAAAACAAAGAAATAAAAGAGCCAAAACGATAATAGTAAGAGGCAGCCAGACAGAAGAGGAATAAAACGACAGTGCAGGAAAAAAAACGCACAACAGAGGAAATGACCAGTCCAAAACGCAGTAGACTCCGGACATTTATTTATGACTGGAGACGTTTTAAACGTAGGAGGGTTTGTTTTTGAAAAGAAGGGACGTCTTTGAGAGGAGAGTACGTGGGCGACTTACCGGAGGCAACAAGCGGTGTGGGTGAGTTTTTAGTATGGACTTTTGGGCTCACCAATGTGGGGTTTTCTTCAAAACTAATTCAATATGAAGGAAAACATTTGTGTCTAGCCAAAGACAATAAAGAAAGACGTTGATTGGTTGGTAATCCAATAATTTTTGTTTGATTTTTTCTCATTAATTATTTAATTTTTTATTTAATTAAATACTTTTCATTTTATTTTGACTATTTTTATTTATTTGCTAAAAAAAAACTCCAATACCCTCATTTACTTGTTTCTTCTTTGCAGGAAAAATCAAATCGGCCCACACTCACTTGTGCTATTATGCATATTGAGACCATCAGTGAATTTGGTGCATTAAAGTGACAAAGACATTTAGGATTAACCATTTTTGGCTTTCTAAAACTTACCTATATGTTAATTCCCCTGGTTAACTAAGCTAAAGCTGTAACCCTTTTCTTTAAAATAGAAACCACAAAATTAACCCAAAAATCTTGTATTTTAACTTTCGTGTTCAACTTGTTATTAAAGAAATAGATGATTAGTTACTTAAACCTATTTTTTTGTGGTTTAAGGTGGACATATAATGATAACAAACATGATCAAAGTGGTATCTTATCTTATGATGTTCTTGAAATGTGACGAGAAAAGATTGTGAAATGCCCAAAAAAAAGGGAAAAAAGGGCACAAGTTTGAATGGGAAAAAAATATTATTTTGTATTGTGACAGTCAGAGTGCTTTGCATCTTGTGAAGAATCCAACATTTCATTCAAAGACAAAACACATCTGAATTCAATATCACTTCGTTCGTGAGAAAGTGAAAGAAGGAACGGTGGACATGTAGAAAATTCATACAAATGAGAACCCTGCAGATTTTATGACAAAAGCAATCAATGGTAACAAGTTTATGTGGTGTCGATCCTCGTACGGCCTTACAGAGACATAAGCAACATGAAGCGGCAAGATAAAAAGAATAGTGTGAGGATCTGATTGACTGTCAATCAAATTTTCAAGTGGGAGAATTGTCAACAATGGTGGCTGTCAACAAATTCGGTGCCTACCATGCCTTAACATAGCCAAATCCACTCCTGCCTATAAAATGGTAGGAGTAGCATGAAGAAGGGCAGCAAGTGAGCAAGCATCAAAGAGCATAAAAATAGAGAGAAGTTAGGTGAGAGAGAGAAAGAGAACGAGAGATACAAAAATATTATGTATATTTTTTGTCTAGTTTTTTTTAGTGTAATTCTCCAGTTTTTTCAATAGTAAAAGTCTTCTATCCTTGTCCGTGACTTTTACCCTAATTTGAAGATTTTTCATGTAAAATCTGTGTGTTTATTACTATTTCCTTAGTCCTATTTAGCTGCGAACCTGCTCTAATCCGGTCGATTTCTACAACAAAATTCTCCATATATAATAAATAAAGGGAAAGATTTATTTTATACCTATTAGTTATTTCTTTGTTTAGTGGCTGATAGAATACTTTAGTGTCAAATTGGTTTTGCAACTAACGATGGTTTGAAGCTAAGCTAGTGTGGATATAAATACTTGGAATTTAATTGGTGAACATCTTTATGACATTTGAGAGTTACAGTAACATATTACTAGAGTTTTGAGCATTCACAACCATTCATTGATTGGTAGTGAAGTGATTGAGAGTCCTTGAATTTGAATATTAAAGGGAGCAAGTAAGGTTTATTTAAGTTATAAACATAAATTGGGATTGGTTTTCTTGTATTTAGGTATTCCGAGAAAGTTATCAAGAATGTTATCAAGAAGTTATGGTAAATGCATATTGGAATCGAAATGTCATTTCACCAAGCAACATTCAATAACAAAGAAGAATTCCATACCTAATATCATAGTATAGTAAATGTTTTGAGTTTAAATTAAAATAACATAAACAACAGGACTTAATTAAAGTGATTTAAGACCGAAATTAAACTCAGCCACATAATTAAAATCGGCCAATGGAAATGGTAGAGCAAGCATACAAGAAAAATCAACATTCAATGCCTCTTGACTCATATGATTAACAAAACTCTCAAAGAACCCTAACAAATTAAAACTCTAAAATTACCTCTAAAATAGTTGTGATTTGCTTTATCAGACGTCTCAATTAAATAACGTCACCACTCTCTAGTCGAACCAAACTTGGGGTGGTTTCCAGTTGAACCAAAGCATCTAATTAATGAATCAAATTTCAATTAAATGAGATGCTTCATGTGACATGGTTCTAAAACGGCGTTGCATAAAGCACAATGGCATGTGTTACGTGGGTAAACCAAAAATAATGTCGTTTCTTTTATTTTTATTAAGTTTTTAATATAAATGAATGCTAAAGGATCATATATATGGTACAAAAATAAAAACATAAAAAATAATTGATAGATTTTTAAATATTAGGCTCTGAATTAGAAAAAAATCTCAAACAGTCGTATTTATTTAACTCTAATATCTTATCTTACATATTTTATAATTAGATAAAAATGTTAAAAGTAAATAAGTTTAATATTAAATACAAATATGAAATTAATGTAAATTAAAATAAAACTTAGAGTGTTAATTTAATTATAATTTTATTATAAAAGAATATGATATCCTTTTAAAGTGTATTAAATAAGCCTTTTGAAAGAATATAATAACTGATATGAGTTATTTAATTAATTAATTTAAAAATTTTGAGTTGAATGATATCACTTTAATACTTAACAACCGCAATAAACTCAATCTACCTAGAATCTTTACTGCTGAGGGAATTCAAACAAGAGCCAACCCCTGTAAAGCTAATTTTTCCCCTTATTTCTCGGTACATGTTTAGATCAAAATTTTGGTTGTCTGTTTGTGTAATAGCTCAAGAGAGCCTGTAAACGCTTTGCTTACTCCAAATATTAAATGAATAAAGCAATCCTTTTTATTGACAAGGATATCTATGTCGATGTGGTCTGTATCATTCAGACAACGATATCTGTGTCGACGTGTGTAGAAAACGTATTTTGGGAATTGTAAAGTGTAGCTTTATTAGCAACTAATGAAAGTATTTATATTCAGTGTTTATGTAAGAGTAGAAACTGACTAACTGAATTAGCTAACAAACTAAGTATGATTAATAAATAACAATGTTTTAAAAACCGGACTGGACATCGAACCGGTCGAAGGAAAGATTTAAGGTTTAGAGGTTCAACCGGTAGTGAACCGCTATCAAACCGGTTTAAGGTTTAGCTTTACCATGTCTTAAACAATTATTAAATACAATTAACATGACCATACAATCCCTATCCTTTCACTGCCACCATACCTGAAAGAATTGAATCAAAGAAACAAATCAAAAGCTGAATGCTAAACAAAATAACTCATTGCTATAGTAAAATCAAGTAACATAGTTTAATAAAATTTACATTCCTTTGATAATGCAAATGATATAAACTATCTACCGTATACACAATACCTTAACTAAAAGCTTTCAATTGACGCAAAATATCCAGGTTAATACTACGAGGATCATAGAGATTAATCTGCAATGATCCACCATTCCATTGCTCACTTGCTATATTAAATTAAATGCTAGTATCTCAAACTGAAAAACAGGGATTGAATTCGACCGCTTCATAGAGGCATAAGAGGCTGATGCATCTAAGGATCAATTATTACAGACTGATCAAGCTGTTGAGCCAAATTATCACTGCTGCTTCTACATACCCATGAAATTCATCGTCTTTCCAAATCTACGACAACTGCTTCAAGATTGGTTCTTATGACAATTTGAAACAAAGATGAATACACCAATACTATCTCAATTTCTCATTACATTCATGAATTGAATAATACTTCATCTATATTTAATCAATGTGGTACAAGGCACTGAGAGTCAAGAGTCACCCCACAAAAAGGAAAATAGAGATCCACAAACTAATTTCAGGAGCAATATACTTCAATCCAACACCCATGAAAACTTGCCAATCACTGCTTGAATAGGATTAGGCTTACAATCTGCTGTCCAAATTGTGCAATCCAATGAAACATCATCTTTAACCATTTGCCATGTAGAAGGAGTTTGAGAGAAATCAAATGGTTCCTTCAGATTAAGGTACGAACAGATCCACCAATTGGTCCAGGCCCAAGAGTAGTGATTCTGTTTCCGCAGTTAAAGGCTTACAAATGCAAAGCAATAGTGATGCAATAAAACGAGTAAAAAGAAAAAATTGAAAAGAAAAACAGAATATATTAGGAAAGAAATTGTTTCATACAATCAATCGTAAAATTGAAATCTCTAAACATGTGAAGGATACAAGAAACTTCATGATCTGATCAAAATTGTTTGGCAGTAGAAAGATGCATAACCCAAACACCTAAGAAAGCATATGTGTTGCCCCATTTAAACTTTTGAATGCATTGGACCAATGGTACATCCACCAAAGTGCCAAGTAACTTCCAAATGAGAAAAACTTGCTTAAGAATCCAGACTAAATCTCATAACAGAAGCC
>JAOQMR010000003.1:6648253-6663063 GCA_027563865.1 Erythroxylum pelleterianum
AAATTGGCTCCACTTTATTAAGGTCCATTTCCAATCGTCACCAATATCAATAAGGTGGCTTACAAGAAGTTAGAGCTCTCCAAAGACTTAACATTCATCTTGAAATTTTTATAGGAAAAACAAACATATTTAATTAACTGGGAAGTTAAAAATTATCATTATCTACTAAAATCATAGAGTTGGTCTAAAGGACAGTTTTCAGAAGAAACCACTCCACATCTCAGTGACAGCGGAAGCACACATAATTTCTTATTATGTGATGGAACTGTCGACGTTAAGAATCACGGTTGGAGGAGGTCTCAAATTAAATTGCCGTGGAATGTGTAAGAATACGACGAATGCACTCGTCATTGAACGCGATGGATGTGCTATGGTGTTTGGAGTTTAGTGGTTAGCAACGCTGGATTATGTTCTATGCAATTTCAAGGAACGCACAATGTTGTTTCACTGGAAAGCTCGGGCTACGACCTCAATGGAGTATCGTTGGCAGACCAAACAAACACCAGAGAGGAAATTGAAAAACTCCTTGCAGATTTCACTCAAGTGTTTCAGAAATCAGAGTATTCCCTACAAAATTAATATTTTAAAAATTGAACCTAACATTAAATCAAATTAAATGAAATATTTAAAGTTTCCGGATTTAACTGATATTAAGCCAGTTCAGTATATAATAACTAAATAAAAATATATAATAACTAAAAATAAATATTTTATTAAAATAAAAATACATAAATATTTACTATTATCATAAAATAAAATTGAATTTAATATTTTTGTCTAATTTTTAAAATAGTACAAGTGAATTAAAAGACAAAGCGTTGCTTGTTGGAACCAATAGAGTGAGGGTCCGTTTGGTTGAGCTTTTATCAGTAGAGCTTTTATCAGTAGAACTTTTGTTAGTAGAGCTTTTTCTAGAAGAGCTTTTTTAAAAAACTAATTGACTGTTAAACTGTCAATTAAAAAAATAGCTTTTTTAAAAGAGCTTCATACAGTAGACTGTTTGGTAACATAAAAATAAAAAACACTTTTATTAATTTTGACTATATTTTATTTTACAATAAAAATTATTTATATATATAAATAATATTTAAAATATTTTAAACAATGGTTTACATTTACTTTATAATTATCGGACAAATTCACTTTAAAAAATTATTAAAAAGTTGGTCTCATTTTTTTAAGAAATAAAATTATTATAAAAAATATTAAAAAATATAAAAATGTTAAATAATATAATAATCCCCAAATAAATAATTAAGCTCCCAGATCTGCTCTTGTGCTCGTCTTCTCAAAGTACTTTTGAAGTAAAAATAGCTTTTTTAAAATAAGGGCTTTTTTGAAAAGCTCCAAATTTTAGCTTCTGAAAAAACTGTATTTTAGCTTTTGGAAAAGCTATTTCTATTTCAAAAGTACTTTTACAGTTTACAGCCAAACACTCATTTTTCCTTAAAATAGTTTTTGCGGTAGAAAAAAGTGCTTTTAGAGTCCCCAAATATGTGCTGAGTCAAATTTAATACTGCGAGTGGATGAGTCATACTTAATAGTACAATTGAGTATTTGCTGTCTGTTTCCCTGACGTTCAGTCCATTGTTGTATTCACTGGATAGAAACGCTATTACATGTCTACTTGTAACAAATCCCATGACTTTGCTTGTCCTAGTTCCCATATATGTGAAGGGTTGTTGTGTTTCTACACAGGGTCGGAGCGACATTACGACGATAGAATTTCGCGACCCGGGTTGGAAGGATAAGTACAGGAGGAATTTCGAGAGGATGTTTCATATCCCTCACTTGACGGATGTCTTCCCTGACGTTCAGTCCATTTCTTCCACTTTCTGTTTCCAATTTATTGAGAAAATCGGGTAATTTTTCTCTCTAAGGCAACTAGTGAAGTAAACCGATTCAGTAATACCCAGGAAAGACTGCCGAATAGCCTCCTAAGCAATGTTCTGAATACCGTACCAGGTTCGGTACCGGATTGGACACTGGAACGGAACTGTACCGGTACCGGTCATACCGGGTACCATTTCGGGATATTTTTTAAATTTATAAAATAATCCCTAAATTTTTAAAAATTGCAAAATAGTCCATATTGATATATTATACAGCTGTAATGTATACTTTACTAGTTTATTGTTTACATCAACCATGCTTTCAAAAATTTTAATAATAAATATTAATGACAATTAATTTGAAATAACAATAATTTTTAAATATTTTACATATAAATAATAAACACAATTAATATAAACAAAGACAATCATCATCATACAATTATAAAATTAAGAATAATACAAAGTATTTAAAATATTACAATAATACAATTTCACCATTATAATAAATAATATTACATATTTAAAATATTTCCTTTCATCAATAAATTGTTATGTACTCTTAAAATATTTATATAGTATGATCAAATATCAATAGGTAGACATAATTTGTTAAATCTGTTAATATAATTATTTTATATTTATAACTTACATTTAAATTATTAATTAATTAAACAATTTATTTAATTATAGTTTTAACGGAAAAAAAAGGAGCTAGGCTTCTGAAGATGCAACTAAAATCCTTTTCTAAATTTACGAGAGTAGGTCGGTGCGATGGTTCAACTTTCAAGGCTGTAGTTTAGACTTTAGAACCAGTTGAGTCTGACATGAAAGATGAAACCCATATCGGTAAAGAGAGCAACAGGGGGGAAGAGAAATTGCTACAAATAGAAGTCTGGAAGTCAGTTTAGAGTGTACCTATCTCGGCCCTTTGGCTAAGATCAAGTGTAGTATCTGTTATTCTGTTACCAGTTTAACATATGATACGTTTAAAAATTTTTAGCACTTTAGTCCTTAGAATTTTTGGAAATTTACGAAATTTTCCGGAATGTTGGGTACCGGCCGGTACTCAATGGAAAACTCCGGTATTGGCCGGAATTTAGGGCCGGTACTGAGAGTGAGTTCCGAATTCCGTTTGCTGGCTGGTATGGTATGTTCCGGCTGGTACCGGCCGGAATGGAATTAGGAACACTGTATTAAAGTGGTTTGATCTAATATATTCGTAACATATAATTCAATTATTTCTTTATCAAATATTCTATCGGGGCATAGAAAATAAAATTAATATATTTTTATTTAAATTCGATTACATTCATTTTTACAAATTATCAATTAATTTATAATTAATTTATTTAAATTAATTATTTAAATTATTCCAATCAATAGCAATAGAATATTTTCTAATTACTTTAAAGTAACGAATTCTTTATTAATTTTATTTCCATATAATTTATATAATATCCAAGTATCATTTATTACAACAATAACAACTCTGTAAAAATCTCAATTATACGCAAAGTTTAAGGAGATTCAGTATTATACAGCCTTACTCTTACCTTACTCTTACCTAGTAGAGAAGTTGTTTCCAAATAACTCGCATAAAATAAATAAATAAATAAAATATGAAATAAGTAATAAACTAAATAATACAATAAAGAATTGATAATAATAATAATAAAGCTAAGTAAGAAAAAGTTTAGGCTAACTACACGAAGAAACTGATAGAGGACATATAAAAATGAAAAGAATCTCTTTATGAGAGATCCTTTATCTATATTTTAGTATGCCAAAAATTTTTATTACGAGTCATATCCTCGGTAAGTTTTAGTAGTGTAATATCATTCTTAATCACTTCCTAATAATTTTTCTTACGTTTTTCTTTCTTTTTCTCTTATAATCTCTAAGTACAATTTTCCGCATCTTCTTATTTGAACATCTGGATGTCTCCTCTTAACAGGTACAACTTATTAATTACCTAAAATATAATGTCATAAGTAGTACCAAAATTAGTAATTCCATATGAAATAATTTGACAACCTAAAGTCTAAGGATTAATTATACAACTATCATGATAAGGACACCAACAAACGCACAAGTAATATCCTATTTGAGATTCTTATAATCAAGTCAGCTTAGTACTAAACTATCATCTAATAAGTATGCATATATTTTTAAGTCTTTCAATACTTTTATTTATGAGATCAATCATTTTTTATTACCAAAGACAATATATGATAATTTTACTGTTTTGTTAATATCTCATTTTAGTAAAACTATATTAACAAATATTTTAGAATAATACCTAAATATAAATTAAATCTCTTAGTTATAATCTCATCATAATTTTAATCACACATAAATTATTTCAATGACTTAATTTTTCATATTAAATATTAAATTTAATTAAAAATATATAAAGATAAATAAATCTTTTTTCGTGGTGTACAATCAAATAACATGAGTCTGAATTATTATCAAAGTATTTAGGAAGCCTAGTCTCATCATTTAAACCTCCTAAAAAAGACTACTGCCCACTAATGGAGAAAATATTTAAGTTAGCTAAGGAAATACCCTGGCTAAATAATTAAAAGAAAAGCACAGATATTAAATATTTAGCCTAAATACAAGACATAAGGTTCGAAGGTAAATGAGGTAGATATTACGAATATTGAATTGAAATTGAATCTGTATTCATTTTTTGGATGAGTAAATTTTGAAAAACTTGATATTTTTGAAAAACTTGATCAAATTTTATTTTAATCAATTAAAAATTGATTTAGTTGTTATCAATTTTTTAAATTAATTTATTTTAATAAAATAATATCACCTTATTACATTAATACAATTATTTTATTTATATTTATATTAAAAATTCAATGTAAAATTTAAAAATATTATTTTCCAAATTTTATAGAATAATTTGTATCTATTAATTTCATACTCAATTTAAATATTTTTGTCACCCTAATTATTCTTGTAAAATATTGCATTATATGGATTCTAGAAGTTTCCGGGTTGTTATGCCTATATTACGCACGTGCTGATGTTTAGGGAAAATATTAATCAAGGAATAGTGTAAGGGGACATTAGCATCGATAAGAGGGATTTATTTTTATATAATTGACAGCTTTTATGGAAACTACAAATCTTCATGTCAATCAAATCACGTGCTGATGTTTAGGGAAAATATTAATCAAGGAATAGTGTAAGGGGACATTACCATTGATAAGAGGGATTTTTTTAGTTGAATTTTAGATATAATAATATGATATTGACCACGATCATGTAGCGATTTGACTTCATTCAAATGTTCTGTTAGTAAAATCCTATGCTCAATTGAATTCTGATCTCGACCTCTTAAGCAAGAAGCTAAGCCCTTGTTGAACATCTGTTAAGATGAAATGATGATTCATGTGGATAAGATCTCTCAAAGTATGGTGATGCCATCTTCTCCAACCCCTAACCATCTTCGTTGTTGCCGGTTATCATCTTTTGATCAAGTCATGACTGTAGTTGCCACACCCTGGTTCCTCTTCTATCCTAGAAAATCCAACATCACCAATACAGAAAGGTACCAAAGGGTGAAGAAATCCTTGTCTCAAACCTTAACCTTTTTTACCCTTTTGCAGGGCTCGTCGTACGTAACTCTCAAATAGACTGCAACGACGAGGGAGTGTAAGAGAAGGATGACCCATTGTGGCATGTAGCACATTGGCATCTACTGTTGTAACATATGCAGTAGGAAAAACAAAAACAAAAGAGGAAGGTCCAAGTATGCAACAGATGATGAATGAGAGGCTTTAGGTGCTGTCTTGAGATGGTACAGCCCATCCTGCAGAGTTCCTCATAGAAGAGTGGCCTCTGAAAGTTTGTCCTTAAACAAACAACCATTATTAGAAAATTCAACAACAATATTATTGTCTTTAGTAAGTTCAGAAATGCTTAAAAGATTACGGGTTATGGAAGGCAGATGTAAAATGTTTTTTAAGATTAAAGGTGTAGAAAAAGCATTGAATTGAAATGAAGATGAACCGGTGTTTGTGATAGGTAAAATGTTACCATTGCCTACGGTTAAATGGTCATTTCCAGTATATGGAGAGTTGATGCTTAGGTTCTGCATATCAGGAGTGACATGATTGGTTGCTCCCCTATCAACAAACCAGGTGGACTCAGTTGGTGGCTCAGATGATGGAGCTGACTGTTGGGGAGCCATGTAATGGTTGGAGGAACCAGACTGCACATAGTGTGCTTACGGTGAGTTATTATACCTAGTGTAGGTCTGCACAAGTTAAGAAGAGGATTGCCAGGGCTGCTGAAGTGATGGAGGTCCTTGCCAGTTCTGATTAAACCGTTTGTTGCACTGCAGAGCAGAATGATTTAGTTTTTGGCAAAGTTGACAGAATACTCGAGAGTTAGATCTACCTCCTCTTCCTCTTGTGCCTCTGCCACGTCCCCAATGTCTACCACCCGAAAAAGCTGGGGAATGAGTGTGGTTGGCAAGGTTGGCAGATGGTGTTGAAATTTGAGACACATCATTTTGTTGCTCCAGATGGGTTTTATGCATGAGGAGGGAGCTTTGAACATCCTGAAAAGAAGAAAATGCTATAGTATTTGATAAAAAACAGACAATAGGATCTTAATCTTGTCCTAAGCCAGCAAGAGCACTGAGGATAAGCTCAGATTTAGGGACTAGTCAAAAGAAGTGAATCACTAATGACTTTTTTTTTCTGCATATATGCACTGATAGTATCTGATCCCTTTTTAATTGATGATAGCTGTTGTTTTAACTGTAGGACTTTGACCATGCTTGTTTGAGCAAATAACTTTTCAAGGGTAATCCAAACTTCAACAGAGGATTGACAGTGAGTGACAAGGCTAACAACATCATCATCAACAGTTGATAATAGGCAGCAAAGAAGAAGTTGGTCAGATCTACGCCATAGGCGATACTCAGGGTTAGGCTGAGATACACTGTCATTATTGGAAGGAAGAAAAGCAGTAGGGATTTCAGAGGAGGAAGAGATAAATTTTTCAAGCTCTAAGACACGAAATACAGCAAGAACCTGGGCTCTCCAAGTAATGTAATTGGATCGGGTAAGTTTGGTAATGGTAAAGTTTAATGATTTTGTAAGAGAGGGAAAAGTGAGAAGCTAATCAGATGAAGAATCAATAATAGCAGTAGAAGAAGAAGGAGAAGCAATCATAGACGTTTGTCTTTGAGGCTCTGATACCATGAAAATGTATAATGGGTAATGAATTTTTTTTATTTCTCTCACTTGATTTGTACACTATCGAGGGAGAGTATATATATACAAGTGTAATGACTACAGCTGTACAGAATCCATACGGTTACAACAGAAATAACAAAGGCACAGAGATGAGATTTCTTCTAGAATGTTTGTATTATTCTTTAGCTGATGGGCCTGTTGGTTTGTGGGCTGATGGACTATTGGATGAGTCAGTGGAGTGTTCTTTTACAGGGAGTTCCTCTCGTGGAAGCTAAGGTCAGATGCACAATGCCCCAAGTTCTCCAAACCCCATATTGCAACCATCTCAACAAGTTGATCCCCCTTGAATTTGACGAATCCACTGTTCTGTTAGCTTTTGCCTAAGTCACTTGCTTCGACTATGGAGGTATGGTAGTCGGGATTGGTCTGTCCCACAAGATAGCTGACGCTTAATCACTAGTTATGTTCGTCAACACTTGGGCCGTTGTTGCTCGTGGGGATGGCAATATTGTATCTGTGCCTCGTTTCGACGCTGCTAAATACTTTCCACCGATTCATGTATCAGGGTTTGACCCTTCCTTTCAGATTGTTAATGGAGACCATAACCTTCTGACCCGGAAGTATCTGTTCAACGCAACAAGCTTAGCGGTCCTCAAGATAGATACACTGACAAAAGTAATGGCACCGGAGACCATCGACGACCGACACGAACTCAAGCGTTAACAACTTTTATATAGGAGAGATTCCTGGCAGTAACTCAAACGAAACCTGCTCCTGACACAATTTACGTTGTGAGAACACCCATTAATTTGCGTACAAGAATGGAGCCACCTCTCCAGCCCGAGCCATTATATTGGAAACTGAAGATGCAAGAGAAATACATCATTCCTAAAAACATGAAATCTTTTATCTGTGAAGTAACATAATTCTATTAGATTTAATCTTAATTAGACAGGGACATCATTCTATTAGTTAGTGTTACGTAATCTAACAAGGATAAGATAAGATAAAATTATCATATTAACTAGTAGAGTTTTATTAGAATTTTAACTTAGTCATTTAAAGGTGTCTATAAATAGTTCATCTGAGTCTTGTTCTTCTTGTGAGAGACACTTAGGGGGCGCTTGATTCACAGAGGACAATGAAAATGAGAATGAGAATGAATACAGTGAAAAATGTGAATGGATATAATCATTATAATATTTATAATGGTTAGTTAAGATGAATGAATGATTACCATTATTATTTATAGTGGTTGGTTTGTTAAAAATGTTGACAAGTAAAAATTTGTTAATATTTTGTTTTATATCAAATTTTAAATATATTTTAATTGATTATTTTTAATTTGTGCACCTAATTATAATGATAGAATGTTTAAAATCAAGTATATTGCAGTTTTGCCTGTCCAATAGCTCTTGAAGAAAAAAAATACTCTAGTATTTTTTGCATTAACATACCATTAGTTACATAATATCCTCAAAATATAGTTTAACTATCTAAAATATTGTGCAATTCATCAACACAACCATAATATCCACCATTTCATTACTACAGTGAAATCAAGTCACATAGTTTAATACAATTTACATTCCTATCTGATAATGCAAATGATATTATATTTTAAGAAATTAATGAATAATATTTTAATTAATTAAATTGTAATTAAATAATTACATCTTAATTATATTTTAATTAATTAATTAATTAATTAGTTATATTTTAATTAATTAAATAGATTTTAATTAATTAGGTTTTATCTTAATTAATTAATTAATTAATTTTATATTTTATATTTTAATTAAATATATTTTAATTAATTACATTTTAATTATATTCAATTAAAAAATTAAAAAATATCAGTGTTGGTAGGAATCAAATCCATTCCTCCCACATATTGAGAGTATGAACTATTACCTAAAACTTGGATATGAAAAAACTATTCCATCAATCATAATAAATATTCAACCATTACCATTCATTCCATTCCCATTGATTTATTATCATAAGTAATACCCCTTAACCAAGCACCCTTAAAGATGAGAGAATATTCTTTTGAGATAATTAGAGATTGAGAGAATATTCTTTTGTATACTTTGAGAAAAGTAATAAAGATATTCTTTTAAGCCTATCCTTTTCTCGTGTTCTTTTGTTGCTATGAATATTTAATCCTTTTGTACAAGAGTGAGATTAAAATACTGCAAAGGTCGTGCTGGTGTTCGAGAACAAGCAGATCACGTGCTTTAACTGAGTTAAGTGAAATTATGGTACAAAGGAATTAGTTCATCTTATAGAACAAGTTTGTGCTTGAAGGAAGACCTTCGTAGCCCCGTCCAATAAGAAGCTACTTTTCCCTTTGTATTGGTAGATTTTTTAGACCTAATACTATAGTATGTCTGCTTGTGTAACGACTCTAAACAAAAAATGACAGATTGTAAACACATTAGTTACTCAGATTTTTAAATGAATTGCATTATTTTTATGGAGGTAGGTGTCTGTGCACATGTGGCCTATTGTTTAAGTCCACTTTCTCCGACTCGTTAAAAAAGTCACATATTATTCAGTATTTTTATTCGAAATAGTTTTATACCTAACGCGGTGCCTCATAGTTTTCATATGATTATTTTTTTATATATAAAGAGGAAATGCAAAAATCCTAAAACAAACTAACTAGCATATAGCACAGCGGTACAGCGCACCTTGCATGTTCCAATAAATACAGTCCAAAATTGTCAGCGAGAGACCCGGCAAAATATGTAATCTTGGACTGACTAGGCTTGGGATTGAGGCTAAGCTAAAACCATCCACTAAGAAGAACTTTTTTCTGTGCATTGGGTTTTTTTTTTAACACCCTACTTACAAGAGGGGCTAGCATCGAATCGAACCAAAGACCTAATCGAAATCAAGTCTCGCTCTCAACCATCGAGCGACACCCCTTGAGGCCCTATGCATTGGTAGATTTGTTGATCCAGTACTATGGTATTGCTGCTTGCGTAATGGTTCAAAACAGAAAAGGCATTGTAAAAACATTGGTTACTCATATTTTGAAAAGAACAGCATTTATTTTTTACGGACAGGGAACTCCGTGTCCATGTGATCTATCACACGGATACTTGTGCCACGCTTCAAAGTCTGACGCCGTCGACATATTTGACCACCATCATGTGGCGATTGGACTTCATTTAAGTGTTCTGTTGGTGAAATCCTATGCTCAATACTTCTTTTGCTCTCTCTTTGAAGACCTCTTGAGAGAGAAGCTAAGCCCTTGTTGATCATCCTTTAGTCAGACAAAATGATGATTCATGTGGAGAAGATTTCGGAAAGTATGGTGAAGCCATCTTGTCCAACCCCTAACCATCTTCGTCACTGCCAATTCTCATCCCTTGATCAAGTCATGGTTGGAGTTTTCTCACCCTGGTTCCTCTTCTACCCTAGAAAATCCAACATCACCAATAAAGAAAGGTACCAAAGGGTGAAAAAATCCTTGTCTCAGACCTTAACCCTTTTTTACCCTTTTGCAGGGCGCGTCGTTGGTAACTCCCAAATAGACTGCAACGACGAGGGAGTTCCTCTCGTGGAAGCTAAGGTCAGATGCACCATGCTCCAAGTTCTCCAAACCCCATATTGCAATCATCTCAACAAGTTGATCCCCCTCGAAGTTGACGAATCCACTGATCTCATTGCTTTTGCTCAAGTCACTTACTTCGACTGTGGAGGTATGGTAGTCGGGATTGGTCTGTCCCACAAGATAGCTGATGCCTCCTCAGTAACTACGTTCCTCAACACTTGGGCCGCTGTTGCTCGTGGGGATAGTAATGTATCTGTGCCTCGTTTCGAAACTGCTAAGTACTTTCCACCGATTAATGTATTAGGGTTTGACCCTTCCTTTGAGATTGTTCATGGAGAGCATAACCTTCTCATGCGGAAGTATCTGTTCAACGCAATAAGCTTAGCAGTTCTTCAAGATAGATACACTGACAAAAGTACTGGCACGGGAGACCATCGACGACCGACACGAACTCAGGCGTTAACAACTTTTATATGGGAGAGATTCCTGGCAGCAACTCAAACGAAACCTGCTCCTGACACAGTTTACGTTGTGAGAACACCCATTAACTTACGTTCAAGAATGGAGCCACCTCTCCCGAGGCATTATATTGGAAACTTTGTATACGAGCCAGTGGTTGCAGTGCTTGACAACAAGGCCATGAATTCATACTCCGGCACTCGTGTCATAAACCAAATGAGGGAAACAATAAGAAGCGTGGACACAGAATTTGTGAAGAGACTTGAGGATGGCGAAGAGCATCTGAAGATAATGCAAGATAGGGCAGAGGCACTTGGTAGCGGGAAGGAAGTTCCACTGACGATCACAAGTTGCTTGTTTCCAGTTCATGAAACTGACTTTGGATGGGGAAAGCCTCTGTCGGTTTCCATTGGACGTTGGCCTTATGACAATTTAGTTTTATTAATTCCAGCAAAAGAAGAAGATGGTATTCAGGCATACCTTAGCTTGAAGAAGGAAGACATGTTCAAGTTAGAAAGAGACCCAGAGATTAACGCACTTGCATCTCCAAACCATGATTTCCATCTATCTCTTATGTAGCATTAATTTACTCAAATTATGCCACTGTGGTTTAGCTGTCAAGAGCCGCCGTTTGATTCCACTTTTATTTTTCTGTCGTTGTTTTTGATTTTTGTTTCCTATTTTTTGTTTTTGTTTTTTCAAAAAAATAAAATCCTGTTTCATTGAGATTTACAATAAAAAAACTGAAAATAAAAAACTGTTTGGTTAAGATTTATAATAAAAAACTGAAAACAAAAATACGTTTGGTTTTTTAATTATTATTATTATTAGTATTATTATTATTATTAAGCTATTCTTATTATTATTACTTTTATTAATTATTATTATTAATTTTTAATAAGTTATTCCTATTATTAATAATTTTTAATAAGTTATTATTATGATTATTTATTATTACTATTATTATTATTAAAGTTATTCTTATTATTATTAATTTTATTAATTATTATTATTTTTAATTTTTAATTTTTAATAAGTTATTCTTATTATTATTAATTTTATTAATTATTAATTTATTATTATTATTAATTTTAATAAGTTATTCTTATTATTATTGTTAATTTATCATCATCATTATTATTATTATTATTTATTGTTAATATTATTATTATTAATTATTGCTATAAATTTTCTACTTACTATTTTTAATATTATTAATATTATTATTAATTTTATTATAACAAATTAATTATCTTATTATTATTATTAATTATTATAAATTGTGTAATTTTATTATTATTATTATTAATCGAGATAGAAAGTAGGGATATGTTGGTTTTCTATCAAAGAAAACATGTTATCAAAATTAAGAGAAATGATGTTTTCTGGTTTTTGTAAAACCGTTGTGATTTTTTTATTTTCAAAAACAAAGAATTGCAACATAATAAGCCAAATACGTTTTACTTACCTGTTTTTCTTTTTACAAAAACGACAACAAAAAATGAAAAAAAAACAGAAACAAACAGGCCCTTAATTTTCTAGGTTTTTCTCCTGTATAATTTTGTTTCCCTTCGTTTTATTTAAAAATAAAAATAAATTTTCATTATCTATTTCAAAATTTTAATATGCACATTAAAAATTAATATGTATATTTTTATTGCATAAAAAGTCAGGTATTTTCAGGAAACACCGTGAGTGAATGAGGAAGGAACCTATATTAAAGAATATATTAAAAAGAACTAGATAACAACTAAAATCCAAACATAAAGATGTTACGAAGAAGAATAAATGAAGTTTACGATTTTTGCGACACTAGTTCAAAGTATAGTTAAATCTTGTTGATCTGCTATGGTGTTATTGTTGGATAATTTTGATACTTTCCATAAAGTTGGACAATTGCATTTTTCGATTTTTTAATAACTTATCGATTAAGTTACATAATTTAATCCGGATAAAAATAATAAAGTAGCATAGTGTGATCCAGGAAAAAAATGGATCTTGATCAGTGTGAATCAGACTCATATTAGGTCTTTGGTGGAAAAGTCCAATATAAATGCTATATATAAAAGTTAAGGTCTTCTATAGTTGCTCATGTCATTTATAAGCATAAGAATTCTTTTACTCGTTGAGAAACCTTAATTTTTGAGAAAACTGTAGAAACGTTTTACCGCATCCCAGTGAGCAATTCCCGTAAAGGTGGCGATGGATTCGTGCTCATTTCGGTTTCGAAAAGCTTGTTCGAAGTTATGGAATAATGGCCCTTGTCAGATTTGTGGATATCAGAACTATTCCGCTGATACTTGTCACCATCGTTTTAATGCTAATTTTGTGCATAACAACCGATAGTATGTGCAACATGTTCCTTTTGCCCATATGACTACGTTCACCAATGCTCAAGTTTGGCATCCTGATACAGCAACGACAAATCATATCACTCCTGACATTACCAATCTCAGTGTTGCTCATGACTACAAGGGTAATGATCAACTTCTCGTTGGTGATGGTTTAGGTTTAAATATCACTCACATTGGTTTCAGTACTATTTCTTCTCCTGATATAATCTTTCGTTTGTCTAAAGTTTTACATGTTCCTCATATAACTAGATCTTTATTATCGGTTCAATAATTTACTAAAGAAAATGAGGTCTTTATGGAATTTCATCCTTATTTGTGTCTTGTAAAGGATCCGCTATCCAGGAGGACGCTAATGCAAGGCAGGACTGATGGGGGTCTTTACACTTTGGATGCGTTGGCTGGGAATGTTGGTTCTTCACCACAAGTCTTTTTATCGGAGATGGCATCAGTGGATCATTGGCATTCTCAGCTTGGACATCCTCACTATGAACTCATGACAAAGATTATCAAACAGTTTTCTCTCCCCTGTTCTTCTGGTAGAAGCACAGATGTGTGTTATTCTTGTTAACTTGGTAAGAGTAAACTGTTAACTTTATATTCTACTGGTAGCTCTAGTGCTCATTTGTTTGATTTGGTTCATTTCGATGTTTGGGGACCTTCTCCAGTTCTTTCTAGTAGAGGAAATAAATATGTGGTCTTGTTTGTTGATGATTATAGCAAATACACTTGGCTTTTCCCAATTAAGCAAAAGAGTGATGTTGAGTCTGTTTTTTTGAACTTTGAGAATTTTGTTTGACGCCAATATAATTGCACAATTAAGGCTTTTCAATCTGATTGGGGAGGCGAATACAGGAGGTTACACACCTATTTTCAGAAAACGGGTATTCATCATCGCTTAGCTTGTCCACGCACTCATGAACAGAATGGCACCTCTGAGAGAAAGATTAGACATATCGTTGATAATGCTCTTACTCTACTTGCCCACAGTTCTGTCCCTTTTTCCTATTTGGATTTTGCTTTTAAGACAGCTAATTATCTTATTAATTATTTACCTTCTCCTAGCCTGAATAGTCAGTCTCCTTACCAAAGGTTGTTTCAAACTGCTCCTGATTATGCCTTTCTTAAGGAATTTGGATGTGCCGCCTTTCCTCTTCTTCGACCGTATAATAATCACAAGTTTATGTTTCGTAGTACAGAATATGTTTTCAATGGTTATTCAGGTGCTTATTTGGGTTACAAGTGCTTGGATCTTGCTACAGGCCGTATCTATATTGTTCGTTATGTGACATTTGATGAATGGTAAGAGGCGAGCATGTGGAAGCTATAAAACCTTGAGGTCTTGGGTTCGAGCAGTGGCTCACCCAAGTTTAAA
>JAOQMR010000003.1:6669518-6693598 GCA_027563865.1 Erythroxylum pelleterianum
TCTTCTTCCATTACTAAGCCCAAAACTAATAATCTAATTCTAATTCTAACACTTTAGTCTAATTCTAATTTGTAATTTCCCTTTTCAATACTACTAAAATAAATAAGACTCATCTTTAAAAATATTGAAGCAATTAAAATCAGAAATTAAGAAACAAAAAAAGAATAATAAATAAATAAATAAAATAAAAGAAAAGAAAAATTTTCGGGACCCAACACTTTAGCTAAGGCATGGGTAGCGTTTAGGTTCAAAGAGATTCTAATTACCAGCTTAAATAACTTCTTGTTAAAGTTTGATTTTGAGCTCGGTTTTAATTCGGTGCTGGAAAAGGGTCCTTGGCATATCCACAGGAAACCCTTATTTCTGCATAAATGGTGTTTGAATGGGGTGCGGGGGGAGCAAGAAGAGGTTAACTATACCTCGGTGTGGGCTAGGTTCCACAATATTCCAGTCGAATATTGGAATATTGAAGGGTTGGGACGGATTGCAAGTGTTGTGGGTCATCCCCTTGTAATGGATTCCCAGACGGCAAGGATGTCTAGGATAGCATATGCTCGGTTGTGTGTGGAGTTAGACCTCCATCGAAGTTGGCCATCTTCATTCCAACTAGCCACGTACGATGAGGAGGGGCTAATAATCTTTAAGGAAATCAGAATAGATTATGAGTAGAGTCCTGATCAACAGATGCAGAAGAAGCAATGGGCACCAACAAGCAAAGTGTTTGAGAGTGGGTTTAATACAGAACTGGAGAAGGGAAAGGAGAATGTAGCAATCGGACCAACTCAGCAAGCAACAACTCAGGGACTACTCTCTAAAAAAACAGATCATAATAATGAGGAAATTCGAGTACCAAGGATTTATAATGAGCAATGCAAGGGGCAAGGTGCTCCATAGAAGAATCAAACTAATGAGATGACAATTCAAAAAGACAACGATGCAAACACAGCAGGGAGTTCCTCTCTTCAGCATCAAGATCAACGGAAGCAGGAAGAATCTAGTGGAGAACTTGAGGATGCCATCTCTTCTGCTGAAAATCAAGTAATTACAATTCCTTCATCTCCTATATTTGCATTGGTTCCTGATAGTCCTGGTATTATAGGAAGGGCAGAGGGGGACTTTACAATGAGGAAAAACAGGAAAACTAGGAGGAAACAGAAGTAGGTTTATAGCTGGTTTTTGGTGGTTCTGGTTTTTAGTGATTATGGACATGGTTTTTTGGAATGTGAGGGGTTTAAATATCCCAAAAAACAATTAGCAGTACGAGCTTGTATTAGGAGTTTATCAGCTTCTTTTGTTTGTTTAATAGAATCTCGGATTAGATCTCCTTCTTTGTTGAATAGCATCTTCTCCTCTTTGTTTCCTCGGTGGTTTTATTTTAGTAATATCGATAAGTCTTCGAATGCTATAATAATGTTAGCTTGGCATCCTGCTAGTTATATGTGCTCTATCTTTAGCTCTTCAGATCAGTTGATTCACTTCGAATTGTTCCCTAGGAACTGTTCAGATTCTTTCTTAGTGTCCTATGTTTATGGGGCTAATAACCTCATACATAGGAGAAATTTGTGGTCTGAGCTTCCAAACCTTAACCAATCGGTAGGAAACCTTCCATGGATTATTGCGGAGGATTTTAATGCCATTTTGTTTCCTTATAAGGCGCCTATAAGTTCCTCAGCCATGAATGGGATGAGCGATTTCATACAATGTGTTGAGAATAATGATTTGTTTGATTTAAACTCCAGTGGTCCTAGATTTACTTGGAATAATAAACAAAGTGGAGATTTCCATATTGCTAGGAAGTTAGATCGAACTCTCATAAACTCGGTCTGGAGCACTAGGTTTCCTAGTTCCTATTGTGTAATTCAGAATCCTAACATCTCATATCACTCTCCTTTAGTGGTTAGGTCTGTTGTTATCCAACAGAAGAGAAATTCTCCCTTTAGGTTCTCTAATTTCCTATCCTCTCGGACCAATTTCCTTCAAACTGTAAAGGAAGCTTGGGCCACTCAAGTTCAGGGTATTATGATGTATTGTGTAGTGACCAAACTCAAGTTGGTCAAAAAAGCTCTCAAAATTGTGAACTCTAGCCAGATTGGGGATGTGAATGCTAGAGTAGGAAATTGCCAAGTTATTCTTAATAACATTCAGAATCAAATGAGACAGTCACAGGGATCTTCTAGGCTAATTGCTCAAGAAACTGAGGCTACTAACGAGTTATTTAGAGCTTTAAAGGACTAGGAATCCTTCTTTAGACAATCTTCCAGGATTAAATGGCTCAGAGAAGGAGATAGAAATACCATATTCTTCCATAACTCTCTCCTAGCTAACCGAAACAGAAATAACATTTATTCTTTAGTTGTGGGAAATGGGAATAGGATAGTGGGTCTAGAAGAGATTCAAGACCAGTTCTTCAATATTTTCAAGGAACTATTGGGGCAAAAAAGGCCCTTCATTCTTCCAAAGAGTTTGTAGACAATCTTTTCCCTCATTATTTGTCAAAAAATCTTTCCACTTCTCTTATAGCTGAAGTTTCAGCCCAAGAGATAAGAGAGGTTTTCAACTCTCTCAATCCTAATAAGGCTCCTGGGCCGGATGGGTTTAATGGGTTTTTCTTCAAACACACTTAGCATATCATTGGGGAGGAAGTATGCCATTCAAGACTTTTTCCTTCATGGAAAACTTCTGAAGGAGCTCAATTCCACTTTCATGTCTCTTATTCCCAAAACAACTCACCCTTCCACAGTGTTAGAGTATTGTTCTATCTCATGTTACAACATGCTCTACAACGTGATTGCTAAAATCATAGCAAATCGGCTTAAAGTGATTCTTCCTCACATAGTAAGCCCTAATCAAAGTGCCTTCATTCAGAACTGTCGAATCGGGGACAATATCTTGTTGGCTCAAGAGATTTTCAAGAATTATCATCTTTCCAATAATTAGAAGAGATGTGCTTTTAAAGTGGACCTTCAAAAAGCCTATGACTCTATTCAATGGGATTTTCCCTTTAATGCTTTAGTAGCTATAGGCCTCCCTTTGCAGTTCATTAATCGGGTCAAAGAATGTGTAACCTCTCCCTCTTATTCCAATTTGATTAATGGTACTCCCATAATATTTTTTAGAGGGAAGTCGGGATTAAGACAAGGGGATCCCTTATCTCCATTTCTCTTCATTATTTGTATGGAAGTATTCTTTAGGAATTTGAAAGTTTATATAGGGAATAGTCCTTCCTTCAAATACCATTGGCGATGCAAAGCCCTACACATCTTGTGTTTGTTGATGACCTCTTGATGTTTTGCCATGCAGATTTGTTTTCGGCTCAAACTTTACTTGATAGATTGTGTACATTTTCCAATTTTTCTGGCATGGACATGAATTCTTAGAAAAGTCAGTTTTTCTTATCCCCTGATGTGGATTATTTGAATCATCGTATGGAACATAACTCAAGTCTCAAGAAAGGTATTCTTCCCATAGTATATTTGGGTGTTCCTCTCTTAACAGGTCGGTTATCTAGGAGGGACTGTCAACCCTTATTGGATAAAATTGACAGTAGGATCAGCAAACAAACTCTTAAAATTCTTTCTCATGCTAGTAGACTGCAGTTGGTGATATCTATCCTATCTTCTTTCCAAGTGTACTGGTCTTCCCATTTCATTCTCCCTTCATCCATTCTTAGGGATATAGAGTCTAAGCTCAGGAATTTTTTTTGGGCTAGGAAGGTGTACTCTGCTTGTCATGCAAAAGTTAAATGGAGTGACATTTGTAGATCGAAAAAAGAAGGAGGTTTAGGGGTTAAACATTTGTCTACTTGGAATCAAGTCTTAGGAAAAAGGATTTGATATCTGTTTGAGGATAGGGAGGCTTTGTGGGTTCAGTAGGTTCATACCATCATATTAAGGAGGAAAACCTTTTGGGGTGCACAACCAACCTATAATAGCTCTTGGAGTTGGAGGAAAATCTTATTTGTGAGGGACAAATTGGGGAACCAATTCAGGTTTAGGATAGGGAATGGTATTTCTACTCTTTTATGGCAGGACCCGTGGCATCCAAGAGGAATCCTGAAGAACTTCACTTCCCCGAGAGAGATCAATGCTTCGGAACTCCCAATGACAGCAAGGGTATCAGAATTGATAAGCAATGATGAGTGGAGATGGCAAGAGGCACCCATAGAGATTCTTAGGAACCTTGAGCCCCTTCGGTACTATCCTAATAGCTCTCAACCTGATCATTTGGAATGGCTCGTTAATCCTACAAAAAAGTTCACTAATAGATCAACATACTTTATATTGAGACCTCCTTTACAGTAAGTTTCTTGGCATAAGCTTGTTTGGTTTAAAAATAGTAGGCCTAGGTGTTCCTTTATCCTATGGCTAGCTTTCCTTCAGAAGTTACAAACCTGGGATAAACTTTTTTACCTTCAAACTCCTAACCACTGTTCCTTGTGTTTCTCGGATAATGAAACAATTGATCACTTGTTTTTTGAGTGTTAATTCTCTAAATTCGTTTGGGACCATTTTCTCTCCCATTTTCATCTACACCTTCCATTTCAGCAAAACCTCAGATCCATTCTCACTTGGTTTAATGCTAGCCCACCTATCAAAACATCAGATATTCCTATCTTCCCTATCCTTCTTTCAACTACAGCCTACAATATTTGGTCTGAACGGAATAATAGAACCTTTAAAGATGAAGCCATGGATGCTGGGAGTGTGCACTCTAGAATAATCTTCCAAGCTATGGAATATATCAGCTCCAACACAGTGAGGAGGTAATTGGTAAGGTTTATTTCTCTAACATATTTTTTTGCAGGTTAATAGGTTAGGAACTCCAACTGGTACAGCAATCTCAAAGACTAGAAAGAGCTAGGCATCTTCTTCGGTACAGCAGTCAGGGAGTTACCAACTGGAGCTCCTTATTTGGAACGCATTCAAAGATAACACGAAGTGAATTCGACAACAGATTCTCTCCTTATTATTCAAGGTTCACAATATATGAAGGAAAGGCATCAGAACCTATCACATTTCTCGTAATGAAGATATGAGAAAATGGGCAAAGAACAAGAGTATTTGATGAGACTTAATCTACTTAGAGTGTTGATAGTAAATTGATTGTTTCATTGTTTCGTTGTTCCTTTACTAGCAGCAGGAAGCTAGTAGGTAACTTGAGCTTCTTCTGATAGTTTGTTAAGGTTTGTTTGGCAGAAATTTGTGTCAATTCGAGAGTGTAATTGCTCAAGGGTTTAGTTTACAAGGAATGTTATAGGTGCTACTGATTCTCCGTAGTTGCCAAGATGTTCAAGTGTAGGAATCTCAAGTTTTGTACATAATTTTTATCATCTGTATAAAGTCTTCTGAGTTATAAAAAAATACACGTAAATCTTTCTTGTTGCCATAATTCTCTAAGGGTGTTTAGAATATAATAACGTCAAACTTTCTCAACTAATTATGATATTTATAAATTGTTGAGAATGTTTTACTATACAAATGAACTGTGATAGATATGGTAGTTATCTTTATATAGAAATATCGAATTATAATTAAATAGGAGAACTGTGATAGATATGGTACCCTATAAATGAACTGTGATAGATATGGTTGTGTTGTGTTCTTTCAATATCTAATTTTTGATATTGAAAGAATACAACCCTTAATTTGAAAGCTATAACTGAAGGGACATAATGCTTAGAGAAAACCTTTCATCAACTATAAATACAATATGAATTATTTGTTGATTCATTCAAAAAAAATATCTTGATGTTAATTGTTAAAATTAGCATCAATCAATTATACTAGCTTTCGAATTTGATTTCAAAAAACCTGTCAAGTTTGTTTAACTTTAATATTGGCATCTCTGAGATATAATGTTATGTGGCTACACATTTGTAATTGTCCACTACAAGAATAAAAGGAATTGGCGACGCAAATTTACCGACAAAAAATAAATTGTTGTAAATTACTGACGGTTTTTATATTTATGTCGAAAAAGTTGACAAGAAAAATTTGGTTTAGCGGTGGTAGTAATATTCGTCGCTAAATACTAGGGGAAATAAATTTGGGACGGAATGTAGCGGAGAAAAAAAAATTTGTCTGTAAATAAGGCGGGAATTGTTGGCAGTATATTGTAGTTTTGAGTTTGCCGACGAAATATTATCGTCGGCAAATTCTGTCGGTAAATGTTCAACCTACATGTTGTCATCTGCTTCTGCTCGAACGTTATTAACTTAAAGAAAATGACGTTTGGTTTACCTTAACACCAAACAACGTTGTTTTGTTCACCTTAAAACACACCCGAAGGACCCGCCCACCCCCAATCATCGGCTCATTGTTTCTTCTTTCTCCTTACTGCATCTTCTCCTTCGGCGATTTGTCCTCTCTCGTTCATCATCTGTCGTCGGTGTTGTGGTCACATCATGCTGCGTCCAGTACTTGTCCTCTTCTCCAACCATTGTTGCATTTTCGTGGAGGTATGCATTTGACGGTAATGTGAAGTTTGATTCCGTGATTTGTTTGTCTTTGATTTGTTTGGTATGTTTTGGTATTTTGTGAATGGATAAGAACATTTAAGGTAGAAATGTTAGTGATAGATAGGAGAAAATGTGAATTTGGTTGTGATATTGAGATGATTTTTTTATGCATGTAAGGTGTTTGATGAAATGCCTCTTGTTTGAAAATATGTATTTGTGTGAAGATGACCTTTATTTGTTTAAATTTACTATCTTATCAAGAATGTTTAGCTTATATAACATTTGAGTTTGGGTATAATTTGTATTACAACATAGTATTATTTATACTCAATCATTCAATTCCTATTTTAAAGTGTAGGTAATACTTATTTTTTTAATGAATGATGGTATTTATATATATAAAAGTGGTATTTAATATGTAATATAATGGTTTAGTTTGTATTGATTCATAGTATTCTATATATCCACTCATGATATTCATATATAAAAGTGAAAATATTATTTATATTTAATGAATGATGATATTTGTTTTAGATAGTTATGATATGGTATGTGTTGAGACATAACACTGATTATGCTAATTTCTAGTAGGATATTCATATATTAAAGTTAGGTTTAGGAGACAAATGATAAGAGCATGATTGCCTTGTAGGATATCATAGGGTTTCACTATTCCTCGTAGGCTAGGAGAAGTTGAGTACAAGTTACATCAGTTTACCTCTTTTGCGTATTTTCTTCAATAATTGGGTAATACTTTGTTCATATATACACTAACAATTTGAACCCCTGTTCCTACTACAAACACAATTAATTTTTTATCATGAATTTTTTAACCAAATGTAAATTTTTAATAACCTAGTAAACAAAAAGAAGTAATTCAATTCATATACATGGATAGAACATTATTGATTATCTGAAAAGAAAAACAAGACATGCTGCTTCAAGAAGAAAACTTCAATAATTGCACTTTATATTCGAAATTTATCTACGACTAAGTAAGGAGATTTTAATGGTGAATAGAAGTTGATTAACTATTTTGGATTGTAATAAAATTAGTTCTTTTTTCTTAATGAATAAGAACAAACTAATCTAGAAAGGCATTAACTAATTATAGGGTCAGAAATAAGGATATAATATATCAATTTCAACAAATCAACCAATTATATGCAAATATACCATTTTCTATACTATCTTAGTATGATTTTCATCATATGTTAGTGGTAGATTTCTAAAAGCTTATGATTTTTGCAACATGGAGATTTGTTTTTTAAAATTTCACTCTATTTTTTTAATTTGTTAGCTACAATATTTAATTAGAGAAATTGTGTATGGAGATAGATGATAGCGTTATACAATTTTCACAATTTATTTTTCTTGTCATAAACATATCTTTGGAAAAAAAATCCTTACTTTAATTGTAAACTTCATCTAATCTAAGTTATATCCATATGATTAGATGCCACCAGTTGAATAATTGTCGGAGGAGGAAGGTCCTAGCATATTATGTTCTCATTGTGCTTTAGTATTAATTAATTAAACAATCTATTGAACACAAAAAGAGATTTAATATAATGGTACTTGAAGTTTTTGTTTAATTGAGCTTTATGTACTTCAATTTTGTGTTGATGAGGAAGTTATTATTTCATAGTAGTTGATATATTGAAAATTATGTTTAATGTGTCCTCATGTACTTTGGCATGCACATCAAAATATCAAAGTTTTGTGTTGTTTGGAAAGAGAAAAAGGATCTAATGTGGTTCTGAAGATACATTTCTTAGTGTTTAAATAGTAGATTCCAAACATTTCAGGCTACGAAGGGATTTTACTTTCAGGGGTTTAAGGTAAAATAAAAATTATTTTATAAATATATTTATTTGTATACAATAATTAGATAAATAGTATTACATTATAAGTTATCGAAATTCTTTCTGTTTATTTCAGAAAGAATTTTTTTGGATTCTAATTTCGACGCGGTCATACATAAAGTATGGGAGAAGCGAGTTCATACACGTTATCACGACTTTATTGATGCGATACACAAGGCTAGTGTATGACCGCCTTATATTTCTGAGTAAATATGGAGTCGTTGGCAGCAGTATTGGACATCATCTAAGGCAATGTCCGTCTCAGAGCATAACTCTTCCAACAGACGTGGAGGACCGGGGGGAGAGAGTCTTCTCGTACATACGAGAGGATCAATTACCCACCACAAGCATGCAGAGAGACTTATAAGTATCTAAACTTTACACTTATATTCTAATTGTTTTACATTGTTGTATTTCAATTTATTAAACTGATGTATGGATGTTGGAATGAAAATATGTGTATTATGGATAATGATAATGGTATAAATGTCTGATACCATATATAACTGTGTTGAGTTATTTTCTTTGTTCAACAGGGGATAAATATCATAAAAATAGAGAAAACTCTGCCGAAATTTTTATAAATTTTAGTACACTTATAATATTTTATTTTTATGCAGGAAAAGTCTATGGGCATGAGGCCTACACCTCATCAGCTATTTTTGCACACTTACACTAAGAAGCATGACGGTGTGACATTCGTCAACACCCGATGTAGAGAACTGAATGTATGAGAAATTTATGCTTTAATAGTAATTCTTAATAATTATCACTTACTAATATAAACATTGCCTCCTAATAGGACCAAATATAAGAAAGCATTCAAAGACAGTCTCAGCACGAACAAGTTGTTGATGAGACTCAGATGTATCTTGAATCTTGATGCAATAGGTGGTAGGGACCATTGTGGAAGGATCTTCAGGCTAGGTTCATTTATGAACACATGTTATTCGCAACCATTCACATCCAATACAGCAGCATCTAATAGACGGTCGCAAACCAATGAATTCAATCAGCTTCAGACTAGAGTGGACACATTGATGGACTACATAACTCAGCTGAGACATGAGATGGTTGAGTTGAAAGCGAGGGGTAGCACCTCAGAGCACCTGCGGTCACGAGGACATTAGGATTGTTGTAGTCGTTTGCTTTGAATTACAAAGACTTATCATGCACATTATAATGTTTTTACTATCAATTAAGATAATTTTAACTTTATATCATCAATCAACTTTCAGTATTAATTAATTAAATATATAAACAAATCAAAAATATTATGCACAAATAATTCATAACTGTTGAAATTATGCATTAATTATAAGATTATAAAATAAAATTTAATGTCAGAAATTTTTTAAAATTTTTTCTTAATATTCTTTCCTGATGGAAAACTAAAGTCCGTCGGTTCAATGCGCTATATTCACCGACGGTTCGTGGTGTTTGATATTTACCGACGGTTCTCTATGTTCCGTCGGTAATATTGCATCCACTCAAATTTTCTGAACTACGGTTTACTGATGGAATAATCACTATTGTCAGGAAAAAAAAAATTCTGACGGAATACTTTTTTCCGTAGGTAATTTTACCAACGCTTCGTCGTCAAATTTTCTGACGGTTATTTCCGTCCGTCGGTATATTTACCTACAGATACATAATATGTCTGTCGTTAAATTTACCTACGGCCGTTTTAACGACGCCGTTATCCATCGGTAATATACATTTCCGATGGAATCCAAATGTATTCCGTCGGTAATTTCTGTCACTAACCTACAATTTTCTTGTAATGGTCCGTTTTGTAGAGTTCTTTTCAAGAACAAGGTGATGGATTGATTGATTTCTTTTAAATTGGCCAACCTCTCTATATATGCCTACTAAGATTCAGTTGGCAACGGGATAAGATCGTTTGTATACAGAGCATCTGGTACAGACGATATACTCATCCGATTGGCAAGGAGAGGGTTCACAGGTCATTGGTGAGATTGTGCCATCTTTTTCTTCTCAAGAATTGCCATGTCTCTAGAAGTGTTTGATTTGACTCGTATTTAGAGCTGATAGCATTCAAGTCTTTAACTATTATTTCGTGACTCCTTTGGTTCCATCGTAATGTATGACCCGAAAAGGATTGGCCGTGACGTTCGAATGTTTCTGATGGAGCAGAATTGTGACAAGGATACGAATGGTAGCATGGAGTCTTTGTCTTCAACAAATATCATGACTACACCGGACGAGGGACTTGTGAAGAGAAAAACGAATGAGATGTGGAATATATACACAATGAAAGCGAGGTGCGGATTAAGTTACTAGTTACTGCTGTGATATTCCTACTGCCAGAAGCCAAGAAATTAGAAAATAAGTTTAAATCTACCAATTAGACGGAGCAGGCTAATGCAGAGTTGGCATGGGCACAGGATACATACAGCTGTATCCTGTCCATTATCCAACGTTTCGTTTTGCTTTTTCCTGAATGCACCATTTGGAAATGGATGTCACGCCCGCAGGGCGTAGCTCAGTTGGTTCTGGAGGGGCAGATTTGCTCCAAGGTACAAGGTTTGAATCTCACAGTTTGCAATGTGGGAGCAACATTCTTGAGCCCCTTGTGGGCTTTGAGGGTGGGCTCCTTGTAAGCTTGTGGGTTGCTCACCTCCCCCTTAACGGGCCGCTGAGTACCTAATTTATATCCTCTTATTTGCTTCGTCGGGCCGAGATGTGGGGGACCCTTTGGGTTGGAGATTCAACCTTTTTGCTCCATGCAAATGGATGCCACTATAATAACTATTTTCCTAGCTCCATTGTTTTATAGGTACTTGTGCACATCGATTCCATCTTTTGTTTTGTCTTTAGGTGGCTTTTGCTGCTTCTTAATATGTTGACGTTTCTTTCTTATTTCCAGAGCGCTTGTCTCTCTCTTTCATTACGCCGCATTTCACTCTCTTCTCTTTACCTCCATAACGCACGCGTCAATTTGCATGTTTTATCACTCCATACGTGCGCTATTTGTGTGTTCATGTTTGTTGTTTTTGACTACAACGTCAAGAAACTTGGTCTTCGCGTTTTAGTCTTATGTCTTTTGTTTCCTTTGCTATTTCCCGTCTATGTTTCTAATGGAGTTCCTTGTCGTGTTCATTTCGCTTCTTTAATTCCTTAATTTTGCAGTCTAATCCCTCTTTAATCACATTATTGTTTTGTATATTTCAGAGAAGTTTTAAAATTATGTAGTTGGCTTGCATACACTACAAAAAAAGTATGAATTAGCGATAGAAAATTATCGACGGTAAAGAAACAGTTGCTAATTACCCATGAAAATCTTATACCCGTCGGGAAAGTTGTTTGAAAAATTTTCGATTAGCGACAGTGGCAGTATCCATTGCTAAACTCAGAAGAAAATGAATATACGACGGTATTTAGTGACGGTAAATATGGCAGAAAATGTTTTTAGTTTACCGACGAAACATTTCGTCAGTAAATTCTATAACTATACGTCGTTGTCTGTTATCTACTTCTCTACTTCTGCTCAATTTAACATAATGGTAAATTAAGTTATTCATTATATTTTATTTTAATATATAACATTATCATCATTATCATTATCATATTAATAAATACGATTATTCTTTTTATTTTTCTATATAATTAATAAATAATAATTTAATTTTCAATAAATAAATCTTAGAATTTCTTTATTATTTTATTCATTTTACCAAATTTATAGATCATTATTTATATTTAATATGTAATAATAATTTATTTTATTAATAATTAAATAATGTTATTTATAATATTTTATTAATAAATAATACTTCATTTATTTATTTTTATGTCATAACAAATACACTTTTCATTAAATCTATTCATTATCTAATAATACTAATAAGCAACACACAATAAATTTCCTAAATGTTATTATAATTCATATTTTTAAAATATATAAAAATTGTTAGTTTGATTTTTAAACTTATTTGCAAGTGTCAAGTTATAATAATGGAGCATTTCATATAAGCAACTCTACGAGGACTATTTCTAAATTTATTAATCCTAAAAAATAATTAAATTAAATAAAACACAAATTTATGAAAACAATTAAATTATTAAACTAATGAAAACAAGATAATTAAATATAAAAAAGGAATCTAGATATATAAATATTAAGGTTTCGAGTTTCACTTATGAGGGCTTTTCACTATCACGTAAGATCAATTATCAAAGTTGTTGTTGTTGTTGTTGTTGTTATTGTTATTATTATTAATAATTTTCTTCTTATCATATGACTTTTCAACATTTTGCAATAGTTAATTTTTCCTAGTCCAACTCATGTCAGCATTCAGTCGCAATTGCAATATAAAATAACAATGGAATGATATTGAAAATAAATATAACATAGGGCTTTAAATTACTAAAAAGTTATTTAATTGAACAAAAAATAAGTTTCAACCCTATTTTAAATAACTAGACAAAATATTTAAACTTCAACATAATCTTCAATGTGTAGCAAGAAACCTTCTCATCAACCCAAGTCTTCGAGAAGGCATAAGAGTAAAAAACACAAGCATTTGTGTAGGATAATTAGGAATTTTGCCTAAAGTAGTATACCTTTAACCATATGTCAGTCCCTCTATCTCACCCAATGCACTATCTAACTGTTCAACTCTTTGTTGAATATACGTTTCATTCCCAATACTCTTACACAATTTATCACTAATCTGATTCATGGTATCACCCAATATCGTGGCAACAACAATAATTGAATCTGCACGACTTACATCTCCTGTATCATTATTCCTTTTTCTCCTCCTTGTTGAAATATTTTCAGCTTGTCTTTCAAGATTTGATGCTTAAGGTTGGGTAAAGGACTCATCTACGTCATGCAAACTATGTTCATATTGATCTTCACCACCTTCATTTATCCCACCTCCACTTTCTTGCCTTTCCATTTCTTCAAGAATATCCGCAGCAGTTTATGCGTCATTTCCAGTTACATGATCTTCTCCATAGATCCAAGTCAATTCATTATAGAAAGGAAAGCTCTTCCTTCGAAATTGAGTACCATCTTTATGACTCTAATAAGATGAAAAAAAACATTAATAATTTATATAAATGACAAGAAAGTAGTTAAAGAAAATACTTAAAACAAGTTAAAAGTTTAATACTTACACTTAAGTAAGAATATCATACATTATCTTCAGCAATGACGATCTTTCTTTCGATATCTTATCCAAATCCACTAATATCTTTCCTTACCATATCATAAACAATGTTCCAATCTTTCTTTTAAGTCTTAATCATAGACTCTATGTGAGGTCTGGTTTTTAAGTTTCAATTAGGGAGCTTTGTTGCTACCATTTTTTCTAATTCATTGAGATACCCAGCTTTAAATTCAGTATCAACATTGTACATTCCCACATTATGCAAATCAACCATACAGGAAACTACCACAACATCCGCATCATAGTTTCTTTTTTTTCCCCTTTTGAACTTTGAGAATCAATAGTTGATGGGGAATTCATCGACATACTTATCTACCAAATTAAAGCAATATTGATAAATAAAAAAATAATCATCATAATAAAGGAAAAATAAAAACATTCATAAAATTCTTCATACCAATTAACATTAAGCATCAACAGCTTACGAGAACAATATAGTCTACGATAACAACGTACAACATAAACGACAATCAGTACAACAACTTACGTAAACAATAATATAAAACCTCCTAACACTCAAACATAATAGAACGCCTAAAAAATGTCAATTCTCATTTTACCTAGATGTTCGCCATTCATTGAGCATTTCGCGTGTCAACTTAATTCTCCAATTTGTCTAAGCATTAATTGGGTCAATAGCAGTTATACACTCCTTCTCAACAAATGGAATCGGTGTGAAAATAATCCCCTAAATCACTCTCTATGAAAACAAAACTCATCTCCTGCCTAATAAAATTATGAAGCAAACAACAAGATATAACAATTCGATTGTGTGTCTTTCTTGGATAAAATGATGGACTCCTAAAAATAGCCTACCTAATTTTTAGTAACCCAAAACACCTCTCACTTACATTGCGTGCAGTCACATGTTTCATATTGAAAATTCCTCTGGAGTGCTTGGATGGTAACTTCGACGCCATTCATTTAAATGGTACCTTTGACCCCTAAAAGGTGCAAGGAAACCCTCGCAATTTGTACAACCTGCGTTGACTAGGTAATAACAACCTATATAAAAAAAATTACTATATAAGTTATTCAATTTAGATTATCTCATAT
Organism: Erythroxylum pelleterianum; assembly: GCA_027563865.1. Taxonomy (NCBI): domain Eukaryota; kingdom Viridiplantae; phylum Streptophyta; class Magnoliopsida; order Malpighiales; family Erythroxylaceae; genus Erythroxylum; species Erythroxylum pelleterianum. The sequence goes on from JAOQMR010000003.1 coordinate 6,684,098, forward strand.
ACAAAATTTCAAACAACCTTCCTATATCATATAGGAAAGCTTACTATGAGGCACTTTTAGCCCATGTCTCCTAATAATTGCATCACGAAGAACTTGATCATCAGCTACTAACCCTTCATAACCAGGAAGAACATAAACAAATTGCATGTCAAGTTTGTATAAGGATGGCAAAACTGGCCCGGTCCGGCCCAATTTGTACGAGCCACGAGCTAGACGATTATTTCTTCAAAAACGACGTCGCTTTTGACTTTTTCTTAATATATATATGACAGGCTGGGTTTGGCCCAGGCCACGGCCGATCCATCTTGGCCCACCTAGCCTTGGGCCACATAGGTTGGGGTCAAGTTGGGTCGGATCATGAGCAACCCAAGCCTGACCCGACCCCACCCATTGACACCACCTAACATATTTGTTGCAATGTCGCCCTTATGAGTTCGAAATCTAGGCTTATCTTTAATTGACACATTAACCCTGATATATGTCTCATCTAGAGCACCTAAGCAATTCTACAATTCAAATGAAATAAAAAATAATGAGAAACCTTAATCACATTCACTATATTTTCGCATAAAAGTAATAGGGTGATTATCTACCTTAAATCATATCTACCGATGATCCGAAGAGTTCGTTGGTAGGGGCTCAGGTTTCCTAAACAAAAGATCTTGCAAATGCATCACTACATTTGAAACATTATGAAAACACTGACTAATTGTCTCACCTGACCTTCTAAAATTTTTCCTAATAACTCGATTTTTAACATGATGAGCAATAATATGCAAGAAAATTGCTACTTGTTAATCATGTTTTTTTTGTTGACTTTAATCCTCCTCTAGCATTTCACATAATTAAAAAAAAACTTACCTATTCATCCTAACCATTGAAATACATGACTCATCATTGTCATGCATAATTCGCCTCATATAATCTCGATTTGCATAAAATTTAGAAAATAACTTCTAACCCTTGGCATATAACTATATAAAGAAGTCTCTGATGCTAACAAACTGAATAGTGAACTAACAATATTACACAACTGCAACCATACAGTTAAGACAATCACAATCCTTTTTATTCTTTCGACATTTCTACGTAAGCTCAAATTGAAATGAGCCATGACTACAAAAAAATAAAAATTTTAATGTATTTACATAAATTTGTTCAAACAATGTACATTGTAAGAGAACAACCATGATATAATTCAAAATAGTTGAAGGCATAGAGTAGAGTAAGAGAGAAAAAAAAGAAGATAATCTTTCCACAGTTTAAAAAGGGGAATTAAAGAATATAAAAACCAAAAATCAAACAAACAGTTTAAATGAAACCCTAACTCAAATAACCAACACCAACTTAAGGAAGATAGAAAGAAATGCAAAAGCGTAATAAGCATGATGGTCATAGTAGCTAAGGACAAGGAAGTACATTTTATGCATTGTGCTAGTGAAATGGAAGAATAGCAAAAAGAATTTGAAGGCATTTTCAAAGTAATATTGATTATGGTAAGAAGTTTGAGATTGATTGACAAAATTTATTCACAAAGTCACTTTCAACTAGCAAATTCGAGATTTTAAGGAAGAAAGTTGAAGTTTAGGGTCTTTAAAGCAAGAAAGAGGTGTTAGACAGGGACGGATCCAGAAAATTTTTTCAGTAGGGGCAAAATTTCAATGGAAACAAAATTTTGTTTTTAGTGAGGGCAAAGTTTTAATGGAAGCAAAATTTTGTTTTTTTATAACATCAAAAACTTAAAATAATAAGTTTTTTATATAAAACTTTTTGGAGCCAGCCACTTGCCCCCAATGTGGCTCCTTCCTTGGTGTTAGATACTTGCTTTAAGAACATATTATTACTTTAAGAAACGTACTTGTGCTGTCTTGTGTTCTACTGCTTTGATTCTATTTGTTATCAGTGCCATAACCCCCTTTTTTTGTAACGCATGCTATACCTTTAACAATATTAACAGTCTTGAAGTTCTGCTTTTGCTTATACAATTGATAACAATTTTCTGGGACATACTGCTGTTGGGTTGCTAACAGAAGTCTATTTTAAGTCTCATTTACAGTGATTTGAGAAAAAGAAAAAAGGATACGCATCCTTGAGTGTCTTAATTTCAGTTTGGTGCTTTTCATTTGACCTCTTCTGGGGATTCGGTTGGCACATCTCTTCCTACGAAAAGTAGGGTATCTTAAGTAGGTGGCAAGAAGGCATATCTAGTGCACAAGTCAGATACGCTTTACTCAGTCAATCCAACAACTCCAAACTAAACCTTCTGAATCTTCCACCTAACTATATATACTATATATATATAGTTTTACCACCATTTAGCCAGGTCGCCTCTCAAAATATAGTCAACTTTGCTCACAGTAAGTGCACCAAATTTGATATATAGCAAGTATGGAAGTAACTAAGGACATGGCATTTTCAATTTAGGTTCCTTTTGATACATAACTCTGTGCAATTCAAATATATTTACTATAGTAATTAGTTAGCTGCATTTGCAGATTTAAACCTTCTTTGTCAATTGAACAGATGCATTATAGTTAATCTTTTGTTTTGTTAAACTACTAAATATAGGCAAATGGCACTTTATGATGAAAGGCAAGCAGTTGCTAAGTATCCCATCTGATGAACAAAATTAAAAGAACGTTCCTTTCAACTCTTTTACCTAAACAAACAGAATTGGTTGAACTTCCCATTTTTATGACAATCTGTCTTTGTCTATACAATTAATTGTCCTTGTATGTATGTCTATAGTATGATTCTAGTTGTCTTCTAGATAACATATCATATGTATACATATACGTATACAGTATTTGTGATTGTGTTTGTGTTTGTATTTGTAGGCTTTAGTCTATCTTGTATATACATATACATTATATATATACTGCTACATACATTGTTATATATATTCCTTTACTTATGCTTGAGACTATGTACTGCAATATATGTCTTACATTTATTTGTTTTCAACTTTAAGCCTTTATTCTATGTTTTCATATCTAAAAACTAACAATAATTTATCAATGCAGTTGCTTGCTCTTCTAGTTTTTGCTCTAACCCAGATAACGTAGATAACGCAAATAATGGAAATCTATCTGGGAGAGCAAACTCTTCTAGTCAGTGCCATAACCCAGATAACATAAACACCCTACAATCCATGTTAAAACCACACAGATAACGCAACTTCAACATAATTCATACCAGCCAAATAACTCAGGCACCCTTCAATCATATCAGTTAACAATTAATACGTCCCAAGCAGTTCAGATGATTTTCCCAAAAAGACTCGCACAAATACAGGAAGAGATGGGAAGCAGATAAGTTCCAAAATCTTGGTCAAGTTGACTGGAAGAGATGAGAAGGCCAAATAAGCATCACAAAAGCTATTTAGTTGATGAGGTAAGTCAAACAACCACATTGATAGCAAAAAGAAAAAATTAGCAGCGAAGTTAGGTTTACAAGAAACATACCTAATTCGTGCAACTGGCAGAGAAATGTAGCGTAAAGACCAGAGCGAGGAGGACGAGAGCAACGGAAGACAAGAGCGTGAAGACAAGAACGAGAGAAACAAGGATATTTCAGTCCTCAACATTGTAATGTTTATTTCGACATATCCATAATAGGTAAAGACAAAGTAAGTCTTCTTTAGCTATTCCCCAAAGTTTGGGAATAATTAAATCCAGAAATAGCTATTTTGACTCTCTTTTCTCACCAAACATAAGAATAGGTAATTGTCACAAATACACTAGAAATAAAATACTTATTCCATAGAACTAAACATGTTGTTAGGGTTTAAGATGAATGTCACATAAACAATTTTTTTTAGTTTACATGTGTTATTACATGCCATGTGTATTTCATAATTAATTATTTAAATAAAAATATCACATAAAAGATCTTTTTAAAAAATAAAAATTATAAGAACTTTTCTTCTATAATTTTAAAGATTTTTTAAAGATAAGTTAAAACACACGAGAGCCCTTGTCTTTTATTCTATTAATTATTATGAAATATAATAAATTATCATACTGTTAATTAATATATAAAAATAATTAATATTACATATTAAATATTTATTTAAACTTTTAATATAAATAATAAGATATAAATCGTCATCGTCAACACCAGTGACGGAGCCAAGAAATTAAGATAGGGGGCCAAAAATTAATTTTTTTAAATTTTAGGGGGCCCAGTACACCCCTGACCCTTAAATAACTCTATCTTTATATATATATATATTAAAAATAATTTTTTTAAAAAAACTTGGGGGGCCCAGTGACCCCCCAAGTATCAACGTATCTCCGTCTCTGGTCAACACCCAGTTGAAGTCTCGCTGAGGCGCAAAGTCTAAAGAAAATAATAAGATATAAATATCTTAAATAAATAAAATAATAAAAAAATAATTTATTAATGATAAAAGTTAATCAAATTAAGTATTAGTTATATAAAAATTATAAATAACAGTAAAACATGGATCATATTACTTATTAATATTATTATATAATACATAAGAAAGTAATAACTTTAATTATTACATTTTAGTATAGTGCAACTTAATAGTGACAATAGTAATGGTGTTTAGACCTAATGGGAGACTTAAAAGAGTATTAGAATAACCTTTGAGCTTTCTTGCTTCAAATAACTGTTCGGCCCATTTATTTCGAGTACAAGATCTTAAAACAAAAATGACAACATCACAGAGTTGGTCCATTTGGATTCGATTCATATATTTATATATATACATATACATAATATCAAAGGATTAAAACGCAAGCATGGGACTATGGGACCCGAAGCCAACCGAAATACACTCCACAGCAAGGTCTGATTATCGTCACTCCTCAGACATACCATGCACCCTGTTTCTCAACTATTTTTAATCTCTTCTATTCATATTTTATTCTTTTTTTTTTCTGACGAGATGTCTTAAAAGAGGTTTCAATTATGGGAAAATACATTTAAGTCATTCATACTTAAACTAATCCTCGCTCGAACCGGATAGATCCCTTGCGGAAAGCAAAGTTCTGTCCTTAAGTTTTAAACGGCTGCATACATAAGGACAATGCGAATCCGCGACCTCACTTAAACCAAAAAAGCTCTTTATCAACTCACCTGTCTCTTAGAATTTTTGTATTATACTCATTAAGTATTTTGAGACTTTTAGATAAATCATATAAATACATAGATTTGAAAGTGAGAATCATGTAAAAGAGTTTGAAGGAACTCTACTACAAAGTGTTAAAGAGTTTCAAATTTTCAGATTCAGTGAACATGGAAGTCGGAGTTGGCAACTTGGCCTGATATGGACATGTATGAATTAATATGCATAACATGCAGCAACACACAACTCAAAGCTTTAGCAACTGGTGCATTGCATCCCATTCGCATTCCCGCAGGCTAACGTGTCCGTATTTGATTGTGCCCGAAATTTAATAAGTGTCTTCTGTCCCCCATGATTCTCCTGATACAACTACTACTTGTAAAACATGAGCATGCACGGCCACGCGTTTTCAGGAAACAAATTGCCAACTTCTTCTTTGATCCAACCTCAGTTTTAGTTACTTTTATGAGAGGCTGCAAGCTTCGTTTGTATCATAGGCTGGCATTCAAGTTGTGACAAATGAGAGTTGTAAGGCAACTATGGATATATTGGCCTTGTTTGGTTGTTGATTGATCAGCTAATTTTTCAATTGATTGTCCAAAATCAGCTGATTGACTTCATCAAGATGCTATTCTAGTTATTTAGTTGTTTGCTGGTTGGGTTGGCTGATTTAACCCAACCAGCTAAAAATTAAAAGCTCCTTGTGAGTAACTTTTTAGGCAATAAGCTAATTATTCTTTCTTATAATGTTGATTTTGTCCTTAAATTTTGCCCAACTTCTTTTGCTCTATTTGAATTGTTTTGTTAAACTTCATTTATATTGTTATATTTTATATTTGAATGTATCATCATCATCATCATTATTATATGTTTCATGTTTTTTATTATAAACTTAATTTTTGTAGAATTAAATATCTAAATATAAATTCTTATAAGAATATTCAACGAAATACTAAGATATATAATATTTTTACCCTTATAATTTTTTTTAAAGTCATGTCCTCATAAGTCATTTTACACATAAACAGTTAATTTTACCAAACATTAAATGATAAACAGCTAATGTAATCTGCTGGTTAAATCAGCTATCAACTAACACCTAATTGCCAAATAGGTACTGTAGTAAATATACAAGACTTTTAGCTTCGAAGGAAGTTTAGAGAAGGTTATATATACATAATTTTTTAACTTTTATAAAAATACTTTTTTCATAATTTGAAACTTTATTTTGATAGTCACCAAAAAATAGCTTTGACTACTTATATAAGATGATAAAAATAAGCAGGGATTCCACTTTTTTTTATGTTATCTTTAAAAGCTTGAAAAATTTTGTAATCAACCATAATTACATAGTTTTTTTTTTATTTTGTTGGCCAATCAGGGCTTCCTTCCCCTCTTTCCTCTTCCAATCAAATCAGGTGATTACATAGTTTTTTATTTTGTTGGCCAATCAGGGCTTCCTTCCCCTCTTTCCCCTTCCAATCAAATCAGGCTTTAATTACTAAACACATTCACACGTGGTTGTGCTGGAACGCGATTGGCAACATTATACTATTACCAATCAGAGGCTAGACTATACGAGACCATCACACATGATGGTGTCACCAACGCCCAGTTGTTATTTCACCTTTGTACATTACGTCCTTCGGAAACCATGGACCTAACCCATCATTGCTGGGCAAAAATACCAAGTAGTATCAAGCACTCACTCAGGCCTCCCCCTGCCGGTCTCCTCCCAGACTCATCAAATCAGTTTTACACCAGAGCAAAAGGTTATAATCCGATTCAATAAGACTGTAAAGTGACCAAATCATGAAAATGAGTAAAGTATTAAATATAGTTCAAGAGATCTTCAGTATAAGTTAATTTGAATGGATCAAAATAAAAAACGAAAATATTCTATATGTAATAAGTATTTTAATATTTTGAGTAAAATCATATGTATTATGTTAATAAATTACGAGCTCAATCATTAAATATTTATTTACAAATAAGATATAATACGTAAGAGAATATTTATTATTTTTTAGAAAAACCTTTGATGTTTAAATGAATTTTAGAAAACTTTGAAATAGATTTAAATCATGTTTTTATTGAAATATGGTGTTTTAATTTTCTAAATTTAAAATATCGAAATTAATGCTTCGAAGTGTTTTTTAAAATTACATTTTGTAAATAAAAAAACAAAATAAGTAGTATATAGCACCGACTAAATGACGGGAATAGATTATATGTTGGAAGCGTATTCTTAAATTACATTTTGTAAAAGTAAACAAAAAAAAGTAGTGTAGCACTGACTAAAAGACAGGAATATACGTATGTTCTCGTAATTCAATTCCTACTCTGTTTCATTAAATCTTATCTGAATATTTATACAGAACTTATATAAATATATAGATAAAATTGAATGGCATATGATTATAACACAATAGTCGGTACAGAGAATTTCTTATGGGACATTTAAAAGATTGTAGAATGTATATTGGATGTTTGATTAAAAGGTCAGATCACCTGTAACTAGGCCTCCGTCGGATGGACATTCTAGTGCGAGACACGGTGACAACCACCATTGCTCATAGCTCGATCTTGTCTTCGGTTTCGTTTCAATGTTTTTTCCTTAGTTATTTTGTTTCAGTGGCTTTTCATTAGTTGTTGGCTATTACATAGTTTCCTCTTCTCTAGAGTGGGCTTGCCCATGGCGTGCCCCGATTTGGAGGGCTCCCTTGCTAAACGCGAAAGAATGAGAAAGCGGGAGGACGAAGCGCCGATCCACTTGCCGATGTCTTATAGTGCAGCAGCTGCCGGAGCACCAACCGATGATACCCCAAACACCACCACACCATGGCTAGCCGATCAACCCATTGTACTTGAGGAGGGTGACATCACTCCGATTTCCAATGAACTCGATGGTGGCCTGACGTTAGGGGCGGATCCAGAAATTTTTTTGAGTGAGGGCAAAATTTTAATAGGGATACAAAAATTTTGAGTGGAGGCAAATTTTATTTTATTGAATAAAAATTTTAAAATAATAATATTTTTATATAAATTTTTCTGAAAAAATTGGGGGCAAATGGGGGCACTTATATCCGCCCCTGCCTGACGCTATCCACTTCCTTCAAGGACAAGCTGGATCAACAATGGAATCTCACAGTAGTTGTTAAGCTTCTGGGACGAAGGATTGGCTTCCAAGCGCTGAGCCCGCGCTTGTACACACTCTGGAAACCGACTGGACCGCTCAAAGTTGTGAACCTAGAACACGATTTTTATCTGGTTTGATTCAAGGAGGAGGTCGACTTTCTTCACGCATTAGCCAATGGCCCTAGGATGATTTTCAGTCAAGCGCTCTTGGTACAACATTGGGAGTTTACATTCCGCACCAAGCATGGCTAGATTACCCATGCAGTTACGTGGATACGTATACCGGAGCTCCCCATTACCCGATATCACCTTGATATACTACACACTCTTGGAAATGTCGTCGAAAAGACGATGAAAATAGACAAATCAACGTTGTTAGCTCATCGAGGCTGCTACGCCCGCCTTGAGATGGAAGTCGACTTGCAACAGCTATTGAAGACGGCGGTCGAACTTGACGGGGAAATTTTCCAAGTTGTTTATGAAGGTCTTCCCCAACTTTGTTACCACTGTGGCGTCGTGGGGCATGAACTCCTCGCCTGTCCGTCACGTCTCTGCCCTGCCGCGCTTGAGTCATCGTCCCCTGACCAACCTCTACGGGCGGCGAAAGAATAGCGCTTGGATGCCATCACACACCCCACTGTGCCAGATCAGGCTCCAGTCGACCCACCCACTGGCTACGACCCATAGGTACAGGTACAACGACGTTCGCGCCCAAGGGCTCCACGACCACCTACCCAATTGCAACGCGTCCAGCAGAAGACCGTGCCCTCGAGCCGTAAACGAATGCCCTCTCCACAGGCAGGTTCACGTTTTCTGGCGCTGGACGGATCGGATGGGATGGAGACAGCACCAGCTCCAACGGCTAGCAATCTCCAACAAGCTGAGCAAATGGGCCAAGACCCCAAGCTTCCTTTCTCGTAGGCTATTGGACCCCAACAGACCCACAACACTGGTCTTCTTTTCAAGGCCCAAGGATCCTCAACATATAACAAGAAGGGGACTCGGAGGTCCAGTGCCAGCCCATTCCAGTCTACCTAGGGTGAAAGCTCTCGGGCCAGCCCACAATCGGACCACATTTCAGCCCCGCCTACCCAGATCCAGTTGCAACCTACCCGAGTCGAAAAACATGTGACTATTAAGATCCCCACGCATATGGAAATAATATGCGAAATGTTGGACCCCAAACCGGTTTATTATTTGTGAAGCATGATTTATTATTTGTGAAGTTTTATAAGATTAATAAATTGGAATTAAATTATGCTAAGGTT
>JAOQMR010000003.1:6701609-6725914 GCA_027563865.1 Erythroxylum pelleterianum
GGAGGTGCAAATGTCCACAGTGAAGGAAACCAGTGCGCTGATACTCTAGCTCATCTTGCAGGCTTGGCAGATCCTGGTGTCCATCTCTTACCCCCCCCGCTTTACCTGTTCTTTATAGTCTGCACCAAGACAAGCTAGGCACTTTGTGCCGCCGCATCACGCGTTAGACGCGTGTTTGTTTTATTTTGTTTTCAGTTGTGTTTTATCTTTGTAATTAAAAAAGAAAAAAAGAAAAAGAGACTTTGAGTTTATATATTTTTCTTGTAACTTTTAACAAGAGTTGTAAAAATATTTTGTTCACTCATGCCAAAATAAAAAATTGGTGTTTTTTTGTTATTATTATATTTATTTTATGTCTATCTTATATGAATTTATCATATATATATTTATTTAAAAAATTATTTATTAATTTTTTAAAAGACTAAATATTAAACAAGCATCATTCACCTTTTTCTCGTGGAGCATTTAATGATTAATAATAACTTATTTCAAGTAATTATTTAGTCAATTTAATTAAGCACTCGATTCAAATATTTATTTAATTACCTAAATTAAAAAGATAAAAAATTTAAAAATTTGGAATCCTTAAACTTGAAGACACTTGGAATGTCTCGAATTACTTATCATTTCCTATAGTTTCCGACATCTGCTTAAGCCAGTTTTCTCGATTGTCTTCTTCTTTTTTATTTTTTTGGGCATAAATGGAACACGCAATAAATTATATAATAATTTTAGGAGAGTTATTCCAGACAAATCTTTTTTTATTTATTTTTTTGGGCATAAATGAAACACGCAATAAATTATATAATAATTTTAGGAGAGTTATTCCAGACAAATCTTTTAATAAAAGGAGGTGGCACTCAACAAATGTAGTCTTAAAATAAGTAACACGTATATAAAAATGACCAGTATATTTAACAAAATATTCGACACATTTGTTATTCTCTCCGTAGATATAAAAATAAGGAACAATTCAACTTTAAGCTGAGAGTTCATTAATTTCCTTGATGATAGGATTGAGTGCCTGAGAGCGACGGCCGCCGACGGTAGAAAGTGGAAACTAGATTGTCTTCTTTAAGATTCTAACAGATTTCATGTCCGACGGTAGAAAGTGGAAACCCAACAAAAGACGTTGAAAATGTCGATGTACAAAAAAAGTTTTAAAAAAGGGTACAAATAGTGAAAATGATCGAAAAATGAAAAGAAAATAACGAAGAATTTGGGTGGCCCAATGCCCGATGCCCTTGACTGTGAGATGTTTGGTAGATCATTTTAAGTTATATTTTAGCCTATTCAAGAGTATTACTAATATATTTATTTGATTATGAGTTAGTTGAATGGACTGATTTAACCTAATTAATTATTTTTTGAAAAGCTACTTGGGGTAACTTTTCAACCAATCAACTAATAAAAATTTTACCAAAAAGATAATTGTGACATCAAACTTATTTCTAACCTATCTTAAATGTACGTGATTAATTACAATTGTTATTTATAAATTTATCGAAACATGTATATGTTAGTTTAAAACGGACAAATAAAATATTATTTATTGAGTCAGTTTGCAGACAACACAAAGTATAAAACTAACGATCCTTGGCTTTGGGTATGGAGCAGTCTTAAATCTTTGGGCCAGCTGTCTTATCCTGTGAGGTGCCTACAAACCAACGAGGGGAGTCATTGGGTGCGCTAGTGGATACCCTAATCTAAGACCAAAAAATATATAAAACTAAAGATAAGATTTGGATTTTGTTGTTGTTATTATTATTATTATTATTATTAAATTTTGTTGTTATTATTATTATTATTATTATTATTATTATTATTATTATTATTATTATTATCGTCGTCGTCGTCGTCGTCGTCTGTTATATATTTTTTTATCAAAGTTATAAACTTAATTTTTGTAGAATTAAATATCTAAAATCTAAATTACTATAAGAATATTCAACGAAATACTAAATTTATAACCTTATAATTTTTTTAAAAATTATGTCCTTATAAATTATTTACACATAAATAGTTAATACTAAACAACTAATTTTATCAAACATCAAATAACAAACAACTAATATAATCTGCTGATCAAATTAGCTAATATAATCAGTTATTTACTGATAGCTAATAGAATTAATTTTTAGCTAATATATCTAATCAACATAAGCTTTACGGACGGGTCAGATTTTCTGTTATGTTCTAATGACCCTGTTTTAACTCCATCTTCCGTTTAATACGATGTCGTTGTTTGATAGGATTGAATCAAAATAATAATAACAGAACCCGGAAACGGGCAAGTGACAGGAACATAGGTCATAGGTGTCCAATCTACAAATCCTCTGGTCCCCACAATCACATCACATCTGCAAACAGATTCTCTGTATTAATTAACTAATTACTGCTTTATTTTATTAAATCCCATCCTTATTTAAACGTGTGGTTAAAAATAAATTACCGCAAAGAAAACCTTTGCCGGGTCAGGCAGGTTTTAACCAATACAGCGTCTATAGTCTATACCTGTCACTTTTCACTATTCTAAACACGCTGCTGTCATCAGACTCTGAGAGTCAGACCCCCCTAAGTTGGACCTTACCCCATAGCCTTTTTTTTAGCCTTTTCAAATAATATGAGTTGGAAGATAATCATATTCATTTATTTTTTAAAAATATTACGAGTTATATTACATTTTTAATGGATTTACATATTTTTGTTAAAATTTTGAAAAATGCAACAATGTATCTATCTTCATATAGTCAATAAAAAATAATCTCTCTATTAATTATAAGTAAAGATATTTATTATTAAATTTTTTAAATTTTACATTGTAACGAAAATTTTATTGAATAATTTTATTGTTATTATTGTTATTGTTTAATAAAATATATTTAAAAATAAATTTACGCATCTTTTATTTTATAAATTAAAATATAACTTATTTCTTCTTATTTATACGTATTTAAATGATATAAAATTCTTCGTTTTTCAATATAAATTTAATAATATACCAAGTTCAATTATTTGGATGGTGTGTCCAAAGGGGATAAAAAAAAATCAAATTTCAGGACCTACCAAGTTCTTTTCTCCCTTTATAAGGACCTTCTTCCTCCTAATAGCTCCCTCATCCCTCTTTCTCTTCTCTCACCTTTATCTACCTACCCTGAATCCCAGCATTTTCAGGTAATGCTCTAAAGCATGGAAATCCCATATGGCTTCTTTGTTCTTGATTCTCATCTGATATAATGTCTGATGTTATGTCCTTTGGAATCTGCAGAAACATGGTTTCTCATCGTCAGTGGATTCTGCTGCTTTCTGTTTTGTTTATGGCATGTGGCACGATGGGAGCGCCTCCAAGGAAGCCAATAGATGTCCCCTTTGGCAGGAACTACATGCCAACTTGGGCTTTTGATCACATTAAATACTTCAATGGAGGATCTGAGATTCAACTCCACTTGGACAAGTACACTGGTATACATTCTCTATGTCACCAAAATAGAAAGTTCAAGCAGAGCATTTGAACTATTATGCCAATGCCAAAATGTAATCTTTTTTTTAATCATTTGAAAAGGTACTGGCTTCCAATCAAAGGGCTCGTACTTGTTCGGCCACTTCAGTATGCAGATCAAATTGGTTCCTGGGGATTCAGCTGGAACGGTCACTGCTTTTTATGTGGGTTACTTCTACTTGTTACATTGTTGAACTTTTGGGAGTGTAGTTCGGACATTTTCTACAGGATTGGAACTTGTTTCAACTGGTTTTAGCTAGTCAAGCCATTATCTTTGTTTTGTCTGCTTCCCTTTATTTAGATGATGTTAGTTGCATTTAACTCAAGAGCTTGAATGTTATATGATATGCATTGTATCACAGCTGTCTTCTCAAAACTCGGAACACGATGAGATAGACTTCGAGTTCCTGGGGAACAGGAGTGGGCAGCCCTACATCTTGCAGACAAATGTGTTCACGGGAGGAGCAGGAAACAGAGAGCAAAGGATTTTCCTCTGGTTTGACCCTACCAAAACATATCACTCCTATTCTATCCTCTGGAACATGTATCAAGTTGTGTAAGTGCAGGAGTCCCCTCTAACTCAATTTAATCCGTCATTCTAGCAAATTTGCAGAAGACTTTTGCGTTGAAATTCGATAAAGTTTGTTACTTTCTGACATAATGAGCGAAAATTTCTCAGACCACTTTTGAGCTGGCCTACACTTTGAACTATTTCCCTATGATGTGACGTGTTTAAGAGGGCTTGGAAATTTCAGGTTCTTCGTGGACGATGTTCCAATTAGAGTATTCAAGAATTGCAAGGACTTGGGAGTTAAATTTCCATTCAATCAACCGATGAAGATGTACTCAAGTTTGTGGAATGCTGATGATTGGGCCACAAGGGGCGGGCTTGAGAAGACAGACTGGTCAAAAGCTCCATTTATAGCATCATACAAGGGCTTCCACATCGACGGATGTGAGGCTTCTGTGGAGGCCAAGTTCTGTGCCACTCAGGGCAAGAGATGGTGGGATCAGAAAGAGTTCCAGGATCTTGACGGATACCAGTACAGGAGGCTCCTGTGGGTCCGTCGGAAATTCACCATCTACAATTACTGCACTGATAGGGTCAGATATCCTGCACTTCCTCCTGAATGCAAGAGAGACAGAGACATATGAACATGAGAAAGAACTCAATAATTGGAAGGCCACCCGGTGCTTGGAATTCTTACACGTTACGATTTGACTCCCAATTCCTTAATTTTCGATTTGTAAGCCTTTCAAAAGTGCCGCTGTCGGGTCCGGTTTCTTCAACACTTGGTTGCATCATGCATGCCCACTATTCAGGGCTCTATATAAGAGATTTAAGTATTACTGTTACTGCATATCACCATCATTACCATTTATATATGTTTGTCTACTGCTTTTGTATTCTGTATCGTATCATAATATAAGAAAACCAAACCATTTCTTCCTGAGCGAGGATTTAATATTACTATTACAACATATGTTGATCTATACCACGTTTGTCTGTATTATTCTCGTGACTGCATCTTGTTGACTTCGCCTGTTTTTTATTTCAGTTGTTTCTAATTGATTTGAAGGTAAAGAAAAATAGGTGTTCCATTTGATAGATAAGATTCTATGGCACCTCCCATTCTTGCCAGCTATCGGAACATTACATAAATAGATGGCTGGGACGAGTTGGCACAAGGTTGGTCCAAAATAAGTGGACCAGAGGATCAGGTCCTCCCCTTCTTGCCACATTGATCAAATACCATCCCATTTCTAAGTTCTTATCTTTTTGTCTTCTTTATTTTTTTGGAAATACAAGGGAGACGACATAATCTACATTATGCCTATGGCCAGAAGCATCTGTTATATCCTTAAACAGTAGGTTATATAACCCGAGGGAAGCTCCTAAAGGTACATAAACTTAATCTGACATAGACTTGTAGATTTAGCCAACCAGTCAGTATATTGATTTTCTTCTCGAGAGACATGACGCGGTTTCACCGTCTAGTCTCTAGTTATTAGGGAGTCTGAGTTTAACCCTATTCGATAACATCTTAAGTTTCAGGCCGAAAGAAGATCCGGATAAGCACCCCCAACTCTGCCTCAAGGGGAAACAACAGCTAATATCAGGACAAATCCACCTAAACAAGCACCAGTAACATCCCTCTTTAATTTCACGATGACACAACAAAAGAAACGATATTCCTTCCTGAACAGGAATAGCATCGTTTAACAGTTTTAAATTTAATCTACAGCCATCACAAGAAAGGAACATTAAGTTGCTTGCAGTCGTTTGAATACTTAGCTTAGTACCATCATAGTCTTTAGCAGCTTTAAGAATCTCAGGCATCCATAATCCCACCACTAAATATTCGGTTCCCACTTCCACCATTCATCTTTTTGTGTTGTTGGGTCGTTTGTTTGCTTTTGACAATTCGATGTAACTGTTTAAAACAGATACGAGGACTAACCTCTCTTTGCATTCAACCCCAAGCAATGAAAACTAAACAGGATTACATGTTCAGCAGACTGTTTCAGTTTCAGGAAGACATCAGTGCCATTTAGGAGGAAGGAAATAAAAAGATTGTGGAATTTACTTCGTCAAGTGCCAAATCAAGCTTACATGTAAAGGTTTTTTAATCGGTTTTTGAAACCTCATCTTTCAGATATTCAGAGCAATGGCAGCGAGCAACTGGGTGCTTGAAATTAATGAACAACTCGAAAGCATGGTCGATACGTCAACAGAGATGGAGCATTGGAGAAAACGTTCGATCTACAAAATACCATCATGTGTCACGGACTTGAACAGGAGAGCCTATAGCCCTCAGGCAGTCTCCTTCGGCCCTTACCATCATTGGAAAGATCATCTAAGGCCAATGGAGGAGCATAAGCACCGAGCACTCCTTCATTTCCTGAAACGATCAAGGAAACCTCTACAACCGTTTGTTGAGTCGTTGAAGGAAGTCGTGCAGGTTCTGAAAGATTGTTATGATCAACTTGATGTGTCATGGCAGGAAGATACGGACGGATTTCTGCAACTGATGATTCTTGATGGTTGTTTCATGCTGGAACTCCTACGTGTTGCAACCCATACCTTGGATGATTATGCTACCAATGATCCGATTTTTAGCACTCACGGAAAGCTCTATATCATGCCATACATCAGGCGTGACATGTTGATGCTCGAAAATCAACTACCAATACTGCTACTTAATAAGCTAATTGCAGTTGAAAGTGACAAGGCAAAGGTACGTTATTCTGACAACTACCCAAGTACATTCTCTCTGCTGTTTGATTTTTGAAATACCAAATTGGTTCTTCTTCTTCTTCTTCAGGACGAAGGCTTTGTGAACAAGCTGATACTCAAGTTCTGTTTTTCCAGTAGTACCCATTTCTCAACCAAAGATAAATGCTTGCACGTACTGGATGTATACAGGAAAAGTCTTCTCTTTGAGGAAAATCTGAGCAAGAAAAAGAGTGGCCATAGATCATCAGGCAGAGCACGCTATCAAGGTGATTCTGATGATATGATAAGGTCTGCAACAGAACTGAATGAAGCAGGAATCTGGTTCAAGAAAAGTAAAAGTCGAAGCCTGAGAGACATCTCATTTCATGGCGGGGTTCTTAAGCTTCCGACGATTGTTGTAGACGATGCCACCGAGTCCATTTTTCTGAATTTGATCGCCTTTGAGCGATTGCATGTAGGTGCGGGCAATGAGGTGACGTCCTATGTCTTCTTCATGGACAACATCATAGACAGTGCAAAAGATGTGGCTCTTCTTCATTCCCAAGGAATCATACAGAATGCTATTGGAAGCGACAAAGCTGTGGCTAAATTGTTCAACTCTCTTTCCAAAGATATCACTCTGGATCCTGAAAGTAGCCTGTATGTGGTTCATAAAAAGGTGAATGCTTATTGCAAAAAGTCCTGGAATGAGTGGCGAGCCAATCTGATTCACACCTATTTCAGGAATCCATGGGCAGTCATGTCCCTAATTGCTGCTGCTTTCCTTTTTACACTTACTATTGCTCAGACTATATACACTATTTACCCTTACTACCATCCAAGCGAGCCGTCTCCTTCTCGTCCAAATTTACCTTCACCTAGACATTTCCGTTAGGCTCTCTACAAGAAAGAAAAAGTGTGACATGTTCATTACTCTCTCCACACTCAATTCTCTGTATGGTGTGCTTGATGAACTTTGACATGTTCATTACATTACTCTCTTCACACTCAATTCTCTGTATGGTGTGCGTGCTTGATGAACTATCATCTGTATGGTGTGCTTGATGAACTATCTTTTGATGCTTCCAGGTTGATACATAAATTCTCCCATATAGTTGCCATCTACAATATTAATAACTGCAGATCCCATTTCTCACTTACGACTACTGAAGTATAATGCAATAGGTGATATTAAAATGCCAAGAGATTCGTCACCGTTTGACATGAAGCTGCATACATGATTGACAAGATCCATATTATCATCACCTAATAAACATTTTAACCCCATAAGAAGGGGCCTCTTCATCAAACTTTATTTCTGCACATATTTGTATCACAACATTGTCTCCAATGAAGAATTGGAAGAGATCAGAACTCGTTTCATGTTTAATGTATTTGTATATCAGCTCTTTACTATGAAAGAGGAATCCACTGAGGTCATACATTTTTCCCAAATTTGTGAACAAGTTCAATCGCTACTCGTATGTAACTGAGGAAATGCCATATTTCATTTACTGAGGAAACAGTAAGCAATAAAGGATCTTATTGCTCCCATCTTGTAAAGCACTCTGAACCAAAGTCCTTCATTTGCTCCAACTAAATGTACCAAAATAAGTTGAGTTGTCTTCAGGTGGTGAGGACAGTAACGAGTTAGAAGTTGCTTCTTTCCCTGTCTGCTGCTGTTGTTCATCTTCCAATTCCTATTAACCCAAGCTGCAAGAACAGGAAGTTAATGACATTTGAAACAAGTGAAAAGAATTAATGTACAGGAAGTGAACACCACAAAAATAACCAGAGAAGGAATCGTACAATGTTGTTTCCAGGCTGCTTCCAATAGAAACCTTGGAGGACTACTGGCAAGATATTGCAAGCTGCAAGCACATATAGCATCAATGCATGCATCCCCATCCATTCCAATACCAAGGTAATTCGCCTATATCCATACATATCAACCTGTTCAAGAAAACGATATTGTTAGTTTTAATGAATTACTCGTATCATAAGCTCTTAGTATGTATAACATAAGAAATTTTCCAACCAGCACGTAGATTCCAACAAACAGAATGCCAGCAACTCCAGCAGTGAGACACATGTAACTGAATGTGTAGAGAGCCTTGTTGATGTGCATTCCTATAACAAGAAAGATTGCAATTCTCATAGGATGTAGCCAGATACAATAGAAGAAAAATACAAGGGAAGAAGCAGCTTAATTAATTACTTACCAAAGAAGTCCAAGATCAGCCCAAACAGGATGAGAAATATTGACGGGATCATCCAGTGACGTATTCTATCGTTATGACCCTGCATAATTGCAGACAGTAGCGTAAATAGAACTTTGAAGAGAATGGACGAACACAATTACATAAAATATGAGACTTCAAAAATCTTTCACCTTGAAATGAAGGACAATATGCCCGTAGTGCAAACCAACCAAACACGTTACAATTGCCATTACTGAACTACAAGCACAGACACAGGGATTACCAAGAAACCTTAACAAGAGAAGAAGATCTAACTTCCAAGTCAGAAACCAAGTTTTACTTGCTATCTTCCCATGTTTATCAGCTGGTACTTTGCTACCAGCTGTTTTGTAAAGCAAAGATTATAGCATGCATTATTAATGCCGGAAGGTATTACTCTACAACAAAGTTTCAAGCCAACCTCAGGAGTCCTTCAGGATCAAAAGGCGCTTCACACCATGAAGGAGCATTAAGGGGCAATGGGCCATAATCTGGAGAATTTAGACTGCATTCCTGTTCAATGAGATGCAAATTACATCAATACTAGATAACTTGCTCAATGACTAGAAGAAATTAGGGAACTAGAACTAGGGCAAGTAATTAAAGGGCTCATATTAACAACCTTTGTTCGTGCATAAACTGGCTTTTTGTATAGATGTTGAGTTCCTAGTAACACACGATCAATCATTCCAACAGCATTACAAGCTGGACTGGTGTCCCCCCTCACTTCACATTTCACCTTTTAGTGAATATTTATAAAAGATTATTTCAAGCCACTCAAAAAGCAAACAGTAAGTGCAGATAAAAAAAATTATTGACTTGGAAATAGTCAAGCTTCTAAGTTATTGAGGTAGGAAAGAAATGAAATGGAGCTCACTGAAAGTATCTTGGGAGCAGAAGAAGACTCTCCAAATGGAAGCTGAAACTCCCAATCAGGAACATACAAGCCATACAGCAAGGCAAGATATAGAACAACTAGCACCAAAGCCATGATCCTGAGAAAGAGTATGCCAATTACCATAATATGGATAACTTAATTCACAAATAATCTTAATTACAGCAGATGCCAAATTTCAAGTTTGAAGCACAACCAGTAATTTTACAATAGTTATATGGCAAGTCAATCTTTTTATGAGATAACCCTGTCCGTGAGCCTGAGAGTTTGCTGTGGCATCAATTAGAATAATCGTGGGATGAATCAAAGTGGTTACCATTGGAGTCTATATTTCTTCAGTGCAGATGTAACTGAAGTATCCGAATCATCCCCTTTCAGCCAAATCTCACATGCTGCAGCTACTAAATATGCTATTGCTATTCTCTGAGAGAAAAAAGAGGCATTAATTATACTACTTTGAGAATTTGCATAGCCTGAAGTTTGTACAGAATTTAGCTATACCAATAATACAGACTTGATATGGCTAAAAAGTTGATTTAGGTACAATCAATTCCCTCAATAGCATCAAATGATTTCAATTTGCTAGACTTTACAAGCCTAAACTGATCAGACTATAATGAAAAGGAAGGGTTAGGACAGATAAGGGTAGGGTTAGGACAGATAAGTAGGCATACCTGCAATATACCAGTCCACCTTATTCGGTCAATGTCAACTCCATAAGTTAAATCACTTAGGCCGTGCAAAAAACCCCCTGGACAGAAGTGAAAGTAGAAACTGTTGAATATCTAACATGAAAGTCTGGTTACACTGCCCTCCTTGGTTCTCATGAAAATGGAAACAATAACAAAGAAATTAAGCAAGTGCTCTACAATGCATAATGTAGCTGTTAAAGAGGATAACCTTGGAGAAAAAGTCCTAAAAGCAGTAGTTTGAGTGCTCGCATCAATGCTTTTCTAGTGGCAACGGCTTTGCAAGACAATTTCTGTGTGTAAGAACAATAAAAAGAATAACTGTATAAGAAACGTAGGAATGTGATTGTGTAGGAACTTTTAGTGTTGTTGTGTGTTATGTCTATATGATAAAAGCATAAAAAAGAGTACCTTGTAAGTGAGTGCAAGGGAAACACCAACAATGAAGAGGAAAAATGGCATCACAACATCTGCGAGCGTTAGACCATTCCAAGGTGAGTGATTAATCATTGGCAGCAATCCACCAGCATCATCCACAAGAATCATAAGCTGCATTTTAATGTTTGATATCAACAAGTAAGACGATCATTTTAGATATTTCAATCCAAAAATTAGACTTTACTGAAAACATACGTCGCCATCACAACAGGAGTCGTGGCTAAAGGAAAGAAGTAAAATTTATTTCAGTCCCTGTTCATTGATGTTGTCTGTCGTTTGACTATATTGGAAGTTCTCGATGAGATTAAGGTGCAATATATGATATGGTTTGAAAACATTCACTGGAACTTAACATGGGCTAAGATTTTCCGAACATGTTGGAGAAGAGAATAAATGCACATGTAAACTTCCCACCATTTTGGGATCAACAAAATCTGGAACTAATTTAGAAAACCAGACGGATATGGGAATAACCATAGGCAAAACACAAAAATAGAATGGTATATAGACTTGAAAATTTGTTACAGATACATACATGGAAAAAAGAGTGAATATAGATATCGTATTAAAAGAAAAGTCTTTCTGGAGTTCTGTTTAATCAATTTAACAGGTGGGGAATCAAAAACAAAGCAGAAAATCAAAAACTGGGTAATGGACAAAAAACAATTTTTGTTTTGTTCTGTGAGTTTTACGAATTACTACAAAGTTGGTAAGAGATATTTTTACTCATCGGAGTAAATCAATCATGTTGAAAACAAACAGATCCCCCATAACAGGATGTACGAGATCTGCAGAAAACGATGAAAAACAAACACAAAAAAATGGAAGGAAAGGACACAGTAAGGACAAGAAAATCCAGTTACCGCAACAGCGAGTCCTCGAAAAACATCGAGCGAAACTAGACGGCCGGTCTGGTGTTGTTGACGTTGGTGGGGGTTTGAATGTGGAGAAGAATGGTTTAAGAACTTAGTTTCTTTCATAACAGGAAGTTTGCGGCTTCGATCGAGATTGGCATTGTATCCGGAGTCGGAGAAAGAAAGAGCCAATTCAACATCTTCTTCTTCATGATGAAGGGATTCACCCACTTTTCTCAAAGACGGCCTCTCACCTTCTGCTTCTTCATCATAGCTTTTAACAGGCTCATAGTGCGTTGCCTTTGGCCCTTCCTTACTCATACCTACCAAGAGATGATATAACAAAAAAACCCGATATGAAGATGGTTGTTTGTTGATTTCTCTGTATCTCTTCTTTCTTTGAACTCAGTGAAGAGCAGTGGAATGCACCCTTTTTCTGTATCTGTACTCACAAGAGAAAAGCATCCACAAGTGCATCTATATTATCTTCTTCTCATCTTTCATCTTCAGCCTCTGCTTTTATAACTTGTGTACTCGCAATGACTGTATTATATTCTACATTTCTAGGTAGAAAGAATTAATGGGCGTCCTATACTCCTATATACTAAACCGCGTAGGCCATAAAAAAAGCGGAGAGGAGAGGAGCCACGGAAAAAAAAGAGAAAAGAAGCGATGATAAGATAAGGGAATAAAGGCGGGGCAGAGTAACGGATGGCAGTGTATCAGTTGCCGTATCCGCTTCCGACTGAAATATCACCTTTTTCACCTTTTTATTTTTGGACTCTAGCTCGTATCGTACTCTTTTACTCCCCTGACAGGTGTCGGCGACAAGTATTCATATATAATTTAAGATTTACGGGTATACTTCACATCTCTTTCTTACCATTGTGCTCCTTTCAGACATCCTCAGCACAAGAGACGTCCAGGTCTACGTTTACTTTTGTTTCGTAGTACATTGGATTGCACACGAGCTAGGTTTTGGTCATAGGGTTAGGGAACCTAGTAGAGACCTAAGGGATCGATTAAACTAAGTAGAGAACTAAGGGATTGATTAAACTAAGTGTTCAAGTCCAGTGCTGTGCACGTCTCGCTCTCTCCTGTACGAGGGGTTTGTATCCTCTTTCTCAAATACCCCGTTACAATGGGGCTGCTAGCCCTACTCTATCCCTTTTGATTCAAGCCATCTATTTATATGAATCCCACGTAAATAGATGGTTTGGATCAAAAAAGAACATAGTAGGATACATTTGAGAACAAAGCATCTGTTACAATCTAACGTTAGTTTCAAAACTACATCATTGTAAACGCTTCAAATATCTTATTACAACCTTATTTTTTGTCTTAAAATAATGCCGTTTTATGTGTAAATGGTTAGAACAAAGTATAATACTCCCATAAAAAAATTGTACCATATCAACTTTTTTTTAGTCATAAGATCAATAAAATAAAAAATTTAAGATTTAAAAAATTCAATTGTTATAAAATCGATTAAAAATTGAATAAAATTAAAGAATTTAAAATATAATAAAAAGAATAAGAATTTAAAGTTTAATTGAAAATTATATTATTAAAAAATTAATTGATTTATATAAACTTATTAAGTAATAAAATTAATCGATTAACTAATAAATTGATCAATTTTAACAAAAAATTATTAAAATAAATCGAATTAAAAAATTAAACGGTTAAAAAACTTTACGATTAAACCGACCGAACTGTTTGAATATTTTAATCATCCAACTTAAGAGAATCTATAAAAAAATGGCACATATTCCCCTCAAAATAGGTTGACATCAAGTTGAACTAAATCTAAGATCTTTTCAAGATTTGGATCCCATATTTAGAAAAATAAAATTAAATTCAATTTTTAACTTCATTTTAAGTTAATTAATTTTTCATAATTATAACTCAATTAAATCAAATTTGAGTTAACTAACTTTTTATAATTCAAACTTAACCAAATTAAACATGATCATTCACTTTCAAAAGTCGCCCTCGCATTAGTTAGTTCCAAGTGCGTGTTCTCTTTAGTTTACGCAACTCCAATTAGATTAGTCCAAGTCATTAGAATCCTAAGCCTGAAAAAGAAACTTTACCTTTGGCAGATACCAGCTTTGACATGTATGAGTCATGTTTCATTCACCCAAGTAAAGTGATACAGTAACACATAATAAACGTTCCCTTCTAAAAGTGGCCAAGACTGACTCTACAGTTGTACGAGAGAGACTATGACATTTCGCAACCGTACCTTTCCACGAAACGGATTCCCTACCACACTTTGAATGGGTTTCTTCGTCAGCCAACCGACAAAGGTAAATGTAGATAAAATAAGGAGGCATTAAGATCTTTTTTCTGAAATTGTTAAATATTACTCTATTTTATTCTGTCTTATAAAATATTAGTCATTTATTTTATGAGGCTCACACGAGACCTATAAGAGACCCACATAAATAAATGACTGAAATTTATTGAACATAATAAGACACCATAATATTAGACAGAAGATCTGGACTCAAAAAAAAGAGGGGGCAAAATTTTCTGTCCAATTTTATGGTGTCTTATTCTGTCCTATAAATCTCAGCCATTTATTTATACAAATCTCGCATTTATTTATGCAAGATCTACACAGAACCCACATAAATAAATGGTTAAGATTTATATGACAAAATAAAACACTATAAAATTGGACAGAAAATTTAGATAGTAAAAAAGAGGTTCTTGTTAGATTAAAAAAAAATCTGGTAAAAAGTGGATTCCTCCTTCCGCCGTAATAATAACAGCAGATACATGTGAGGAGGGATACATCAATCAACAGAAAGTAGTTGCAAAGTGGGCAAAGCATAGCATATATGCTGAGCTGATGAAGCACAACTTTATTTGCTTCACGTTTTCGTCAAAATTCTCTTTTTTCTTCGTTTTGGTCACCGATTCAGGACTTCACAATCTTGGCTGCGACCATAAGATCCTCGGCAACATCAAATCCTCCCTTTGAAATGTTTTAATTGGGCCCCTGCATCAAATACATGACAGCTTTCGTATGGCAGAAAAGTCAAAAAATTTAATGCATCCCTGCCCCAGCACGGCTGATATTTTCCTCTATTTACTTTGCACGACAATCACAATAAAGAATTACCATCCCAAAAAACCTGCAACCATAACTCATTAGTGTCATTTAATGAGACATTAAACCACCCATCTGATCTTGGTACACCACTTTCAGGTTTCAACTCCTCACTACAACATTTTGAAGTTTTCGAAGCATGGAATCTGTACTAAATTGTCAGCTTAAGACAAAAGCAAAGACTTGGACCCAAGTTGTGCAAGTACGTGCCAGCATATTTTTTGAAGACAGATACTTTGAAGATTTATGCGTACAACCATCCATGTCTGCATCCATTTGTTAAAAACAAGACAGCCGAAAAGACAAAGAGGTTATGTATTATTCTCAGTAGTACTTAAAGGAAAAATATCCTGGATCGACATCGCTTGTTTAAAACAATTGAACCAGTCCAACACTGTACATGCCAATCCCGACAGAGCTACATGAGATAACTGCAGAACATCATTACAAGAGGTTGCAATCATAAAGATAGTACATTCAGTTCTTTCTTGCGTAATTAAAGTTGTGTTACATACAAATATGCTAAGAAATGCCCCACATAAAAGCTTTTGTGTTTCTTTGTTCATATTTGAAACAAGTGATGAAGTTAAAAACCCGAGTTTGTGACCTTGTGCTTGGGCCGTAATGAATTATTAGAACTCAATTCCAAAATGTGATTTTGCTAGGGATTTGAGAAAATTAACTTGTTGCTAAATAACTGATAATCCAAATCGAATTGACCAGTACAGGGAGCACCAAATGTAAAAAGAAAACGTCGCTCCATTAAATATACATTTACATGAATAACCATGATATGAACATATTATCAATACTTTTATCCCAATCACAAGCTAGCTTCTATGTGGTATGGGAATGGAGCAAGAATGCAGACGAAGCCATAATCCTATATTGTAGAATACAAGTGTTGTCGTAGCTTCGGAGGGTCCACCAACAACCCATTTATCTGCTACTAAAGGTGGTGCTAAGGCCACTAAAGGTAGTGCCAAGGCTATCTGGAAGTAGTCAACAAAATTCTTACAGGTAGCTTTTATCAGAAGCAAGGGCAAGGTAAAGAAAGGGAAAAGGTCAAGAAATACAAACAAAACTACTTGCTTTCCCTTTCTTTTTGATGCTTTGAAATGCTGAGGACGGGCTTTTCACTTAAAGAAACCTTAGTTCATCGTTGGTGGTATAACAGTTTGCACAATCTAGGAGGGGAGCAATGGAAGGAAGAAAAGCTGCGCATTTTATATATCCCAACCACATGAAATGTATTCCCCTTAATTGTACGAATTTGTCCTCATTGCCATCACCACCAAACAATATTCCTGGACTTATATTATGATCAATTGCAAAAGCGGCATACACCAAACAGAATTATTAAAGAATCAGTTCATATAAGTGACCGACCCATTATCATAGTTGCATCTCGCTCAAGAACAACTAAAAGTCTTTAAAAAAGGTAAAACTAACAAACTAGTGAGCAATGAAGCATGAGTAAAAGCACTCACAGAGTCTATGAAGCGCCCCCCAGATCAGCATCAACGATTTCATCGTTCTTGATGTTACCACAGACATTACACTCCAAAAGACTAGATGGTCTAGGGTCGGATGGAGGCAACGGAGCTAGAGTGCCCCCACAATTTTCACGATCACACATGTATCTCACAAAGAAATAGGCATGAGGAAAGTTGGAGTCAACATCCTCCTCGGTTGCCTCCATCACGTCATCATCGACATGCTCCTCATCTTCATCGTCGACCATCGCCTCATTCTCATCATCAACAATGTCATCTTTGTCATCATCATTATCGGACCAATTAGCTTCGACTTTACACCGATCACATTGACAATAAAACCCGTAGTCCTCCAGCAACCTTTTCTGCCTGGTGGGATAATCCCAATTGACAGGAAAATAGCTCAAGCAGATCTCCCTCCCTTGAGGGACATCATGAATCATTCGAACAATGATGTCAGTATTACTGGCATCAACAGTCGAATCCACATAGTCAAACCTACAAGCATTAGGAAGGCAATCGTGGTTGAAGAGAGACGCATTGGGGTAAACACCGTAGGCCCTGACATACCTCTGCCCGTCGACACTGAAAGGCTCCATTAAGGCAAAAGAGTTGAGCTTGTCTTTAGCCAATAGAGTGGACGTAAGTTGCAAGTCGAAAAAGGAAGTGTTAGATGGAGGAGGGCATAAAGTGGAGATAACGGAATGAAGGAATTGGGTCTCCTCATCAACATTATCAGTATGACTGGAATGGGGTTGGAGAGACAATAAGGATTGGAAATAGGATGGGTTGAAAAATGCAAGATTATAAGCGGCGACGAGAAAGCGGAGTTGGAGGTGGCGCTCCAGGGGTTGATTATGCAGGGATGGGAAATCGCGGAGGCGGGAAAGAGATTGGCAGGCCCAAGGAGAGTGGGAAGAGGAAGTGGCCGCAGATAAACAAGCAGAGCCGCAGAAACGATGATTGGAGCAATTTGGACATGACAACAAGGTAATTTGTTGTTGTTGTAAATTTCTAAAGCAGTTGTTGCAGTAGTTGTAGGATGAATGTTGTTGGGTTGTCAACGGTGAAGCAGAGTAGAGGAGGATTGGAGAGTCTCTAAGGACGATTTGGCCTGCTCTGAGGGGCTTACAAGAAACCACACCCCTTCCTCTTCCTGGAATCTCCGCTGTTCTCACTAGTCCTTCATCCTCACTCTCCATCTCTTCTCTTGAATGTTTCTCTCTCTTCTACTACTAACAACAAGAACAACACTAAACCCCTTAGGCCTCAACTCCTCCCACCTCTGTGCTCCTGCAGTTGCTTTCCAAAACCCTAATTGCCAATCAGGTCAATCATTGTTTTATGTTTTGATTAAAAATTAACAAAGAAATATAGCAAATATTTGACAACTAAGTACCAATTTCTTTTTTTTTATTACAAAGGAAAAAGAAAATAAACAAACCCCACATAAAAACAAAACAAACACTCCATTAGCGTGGCGTTCTGTGATATAAAGCTCCTTGCTTGTCTCGATGGATTAGCTCTATTACGACCATCGAAGGCTCCTGTAGGATATGCAGACTTGGGCTTAATAAGATTGTTAGAAGTGCCAGGTTATCAGCACACTGGTTCCCTTCTCGATATACATACTGAATTGTCGGTATTTGACAATTAAGTACCAATTTCTAATTACCCTCAAAACTTAATTTGGGACTCCGTCGTTGATCATCTCCATTCATGGTGTTCTGTGTTGCTTCTTTTTGTTGGCGCTCTCCATTTTTTGTTTGTTGCTTTTCTCCATGTTGTTGGGTGTTTGCTGACCCCTAAGTTCGAGATACAGAATTATATGAATATTGATGAGCCTTGACTAGTATTCAACACACATAACAATGAAACAAGACAAGACTTTTCGAGGAGGCAAGAACAAAAAGGGCCAATGTCAAGCGTTGGCATGCATTAGTGTACATTAGCGAAAATCTTCGACGAGATGCAAGATTATGGTGCTAGTTTTAGTATAGTTTTAGACCGTGTACGAGCTGACTTAATTAAGGCTAAGTTCTTGATGAACTAAGAACTTAGTGTGTGCTCAAGTAGATAGACCATGACTAATAGGGTTGGCATGGGTAAGCATTGGACAAACTAGTGTGCTATTAGCTTAGATGACTTATCAACAACGGATAGGGACGAGGAGGTCTTGAATAATGTAGCGGATAAGATTATAGTGGATAAACATCAACTTTAAGAGATAAAGATTATGTGGAATGACCATTTGAAGATAGAGGAGATCTTCGTGGATATGAAAAATTATTCCGAAATAGTGTAATCTTTTTTCTTGTTATTATTATGTAGTTTAATCCTATTAGATAGAATCTTAGTCATCTAGTGGTTAGTTTGATGTAATCTGATAAAGATAAGATTATGATCTTAGTTAGTAGAGTTCTATTAGGATTCTAATTTAGTCATCTAGAGATGCCTATAAATAACTCATTTGAGCTCATTTGTGCCTTGCTTTTCTCAAAGAAGGGAGTGTGAGAGAGACACTTTGAACAGTGATTGTGGGAGACACCTAGAAATTGATAGAGTATTCCTTTATATATTTTGAGGGAAATAATAAAAGTTGACTTTTTAATTGTACCTCTTTCTTGTGTTCTTTTGTTGTCATGATTTTTTTAGTTCTTTCGTAGTTTTTTGCAAGGGAGTAAGGGTGAAACACTATGAAGGTCACGAGGCGTTCGAGAACAAGTAGGTTAGTAGACGATCATAAAACAAGGCTGAATCTTGCTTTAACAGAATTAAGTGAGATTGTCGTGCAAAGGAGTAGGCGCATCTTATGTGACAAGCTTATGTTTGAAAGCAAACCTTTGTAATAGTTGTCTCGATTATTTGATATGCAAGAAAGCATTTTATAATTTAATGTTATAATTATTGGAATTGTAACTTGTAAGATCGTTAGCAAATTGACAGGTTGTTTTCAAACTTCATAGGGTAGTTTTAGCCAAGATAGAAATAGTGATTACTTCACAAATTATAAAATCTTCAACGGCCAATACTTGCTTTATTAGTTTTCAACCTTGGATATGGGTTAATTTTAGTTAATTGAAAAGACTAGATTTCTATTGCTAACAAATTATAAGATTGATTTTTTTTTGTGTAATTTGTTTGATTTCCCTTTTATTTTTTGTTATAGTTTTTAATTTTATTTTAAAATAAAAACAAAATTTTACTTTGGTTTTCCTTTTATTTTTTGTTGTAGTTTTTATTTTTTATTTTTAATTTTCTTTTAAAATAAAAAAATTTGATTGCTTGTTAATGTCAATATAGTTATTTTTTATCACTGATAGTAATTATATATTAGGTAATTAAAGATAAATTACTTTTAATTAAATAAATTTATTTCAATCTCTTATATAATATTTATTAACAATTTATTAATGAAATCATTTTATTTTATTTAAATAAATAATTTATAAATTAAATTTTATGTATAAATTAATACTTATTTTAAACATATTTTATTTGAAATTTATATATTTTGAAGATATTTAAATTTAGTTATATTTATTAATACAAAAATTAAATAATTAAGTAAAATTAAATTATTCATAATCTTATTCATAATTAGTTTTAATTACTTAAATATTAAATTAAATGATTTATAATAATTATAAAATTAATATATTAAATATAATTAAATAATATATATTTAGTTGATAATAAATTAGATTATAAGAAAAAAACCAAAAGAAACAAAAACCACTTTTATAATTTTCATAATTTTTGAAAACCGGAAGAAGCCAAAAGTAAAGCCAAAAACTAAAAGCTTAAACAAATAATTTTTTTACTGAATTTGAAAATAAAAACAAAAAGGCAAAAAAAAAGAATAAACAGCCCCTAAATTTTTATCATTTCTTTTAGACTTGGGATTTCATAAATCTATATTTATTGGTCTCTCCTCACAGTTAGAATCTTAATCATTTGTCATCAATTATCTTTAAAGATATATTAGAAAAATCATTTCAACATAATTTTTACTGGGTTCCTATCTTTGTTGTTATTATAGAAAAATTAATCAACTGCTTTAATTCTAAATGAAATATACCCTTGTATTGTTGGTTGAAAGATGTTTATGTTTCTACAATATTCAAGTTATAGAGACTTGCACTCTAGATATTGAAAGATGTTCTACAGCTTG
The DNA here is from genome assembly GCA_027563865.1 of Erythroxylum pelleterianum. Taxonomy (NCBI): domain Eukaryota; kingdom Viridiplantae; phylum Streptophyta; class Magnoliopsida; order Malpighiales; family Erythroxylaceae; genus Erythroxylum; species Erythroxylum pelleterianum. The sequence continues at coordinate 6,722,233 of JAOQMR010000003.1, forward strand.
TACGTTAGTTATGGATTAACTTAATTGGTTGATAATTTATAGCTTTAATTGGGCAATTTGTATATGGATTTTGCTTCTTTATTTGAAAATGCATAAAGCATCATCTATTATTCTGGGTTAAATGCTCAACTGAGGTCTTTATAGAGTAACTATATCCAATACTGGAGATTATTAGGTTTCTTTAATTATTCACTTAACCAATTTTTTTATTATTTGAAAATTTATATATGGATTGAACTTGTGTCATTAATTGATATGGGTTGATTTTCTTACAAGTTACGAAATGTGATTTCTTCGTATGATATGATGACAAGTTTTCTAAAAAGGTTATTTACATAATTCAAAAATTAACAAAACAAATTGATGTTTTAAATGAGAATAAAATAAAGGCAAGCGAAATATCAATTGGAACATAATATAATTAAGAAGTTGTCGTATTAAAGAATGCTAAGGAGATTGAAGAGGAAGTCAAAAACATGAAGGTTGACATTACTTTGTTATGGATAGAGACTAAATAATTAAATGTTAGAAACTAAATATTAGTGAATGTTATTATATGGGTTGTCATTATTATTATAGGAGTACATGCGAATTATATTTTAGGAAAATGACTATAGGCTTTACATTATCTTGTTTTGGTGGCATTGTATGAATTATGAATAAAAATATTTGATTCATGGAGTTTGATTTGATAAACTTGGAATAGTGCTCAATATCATTTCATGCATTAGTAAAACATTGATATAACTTGCTAGCCATACATTGTTTGGTTACTACACACTCGATTAGAAAAAAATATTCCCGTGATGATTGAACAACTTTCTTTTAATTTGCCTTTCTCTTGCTCATTTGAACTTGTAATTCTTTAGATATTATGCTTTGGTTCCCTTTAAAGTTTAGGTATATTGGTTGGAATGCCAACTTGAATTTCATATGATCAATACCTCCATATATTTCTTTTGTTGGTCTATATGGAGCTACCAAGCTGGCTGACTATAATATTTGAAAGTCTTCTGTTAATTTCATTTACTTGGCTGGATCATATAAAAAATACATTGTCAATTTAACTGTATTCATGAGCTAGAGTAAACAATATATGTAAGAAACTATAAGGTGTTGATGTTGTTGAAGCATGTGCACACACGCACACATACATAGATGCAAGAACAGCACCCCTCACAATCCCCCCCGCCCCTTCCCACCCATGCGCGCGCGCGCGCACACACACACACATATAGACAACACACACAAACTTACCTTTTGCATGTCAAAAGTTAACCTTAGACACCTACATCATTCAGTTGTAACTCAAATGCTAATATAATCAAAGACTAATAGCACCTAATATTTGATATATTCCTCCATCTTTATCTCTCTCAATTGTACTAATGAGTTACCCGTCAAACCCAATGTTAAGAAAGTAATCATCCATCCTAAATATTGATCTCAAATATCTCTAATCCTCTTTTCATAGATTTAAAATATATGTACAATCCTTTAAACTATAGTATTAATAAATTATGATTCCTTGACAATTAAGCTCCACAACTAAACTAGGATTGCTATTTTTCAACTCTTGTTAAGATAAGTGGTAACCTATTTATTGATTGATTTTGGGCATTATTTGTAATTGGACAAAGTTGGACATCTTTGATATTTTACTATGCTAAGTTATCTTTCTTAGGGGGGACTCTTATGTGAAGATTAAAATCCTAACAAGGATATGATTTAACTGGAATCAAATCACCATATCTTAACTAATATAAAATGTAATTGTTTGGTGATTTCTAGACTCTTATTTTGACAACCTATTTGCTATCTAAGGAAGCATAAATTTTGGAGATTTGGTTTGCTTGTTTGCAGCTGTAGTGTGGCTAGGATTTACGTGTGTTGTGGGCTGAAGTATTGTCGTTTTTGGTGTGAAAAATGACAGGTAACTTGTGAATCGACAGTTGTAATTTTTGGGGAAATCTTGAGTCATTTTTGTAGTTGATTTTGTGGGATATGATTATGATTTGGTGCAGTAACTTTCTGTTAAGATTTCACGACCTTGTTGTTGGGTTCATCATGGATCATGTGTGTTTTCTACAATTGCCCATTCTTTTATCCCAAATAACCATGGAGAGTTATATTGTGTTGTTGATTGCGTTGATTTTGGCAGTTGCATATTCTTCATCTTTGCACGACAATAGAGCGTTGTGTGATTGTTGATTTTGTGTGATTTTGATAGTTACATTTTTTTTTCTATTTTTGAACGACTATTGAGAACAATTGGGCAGCTGGTTTTTCTGGGGTTTACGTGAATCTTTGGTGGCTGTTAGTTGTTTTTATGAAGTGTTAATTTGTGGTTGCTGATTGTGATTTGTAGGGCGCGAAAATTTTACAAGTTATCGTGATTGTTGCAGCTGTCACTTATGATTGATGGCGTAATTATTGTTAGGTTGATTGAGTATTAATCGTGGGTGTTTTTGGTAGCTGTCAACAGTGGTGGTAGTGTGTGTAAAATTCCAACAAGCATTGTGGATTTCGCAGCTTCGCTATTTGTAATGTTTCAGGGAAGAAACGTTTATTTTTGTTGGTGATTTTTCTGCTACTGTATGTGGGGTGTTTCGGTGATAATTTTGAAAGACTACAACAACATTCTTGGTGGACAATTTCTCATTCTTTCGTTGATGAAGCGGCAAATTTAAGGGAGTTGTTTTTTTATTTCAAATGTTGTCTTTGTTTATGTCCTTTATTGTTTCAACCAGTTGAGTTGTTTTATTATCATCTTTATTATTTAACATTGTTGAGAAAATATTCTGTTGTGGTTAGCATGAGGTAGTCATATTATGTAGGAAAATCTCGGTGTGAGCATCACATACACACGGTGGGAAAACAAAATTTTTTGTCCCGGGACCTTCCCGAAAGCCAGGATCCATGTGTCTATATAAAGTAGTTAAACCATAACGACCAAAAGAGACCGTCTCTAACGGTATCCATGCAGAGGTCGAAGAACCTAACCGGGGAAAACCCTTTGACCCAGGAATAACTAGAATAAAGTAAAGAGTGCTAGCTCTTACCTTACTCTTGGAGAGCTCAAGGAGGAGATGATGAAGGATGCTTGGAGAAGAAGAGAGTCGTGAATGTTGAGAGGAAGCTTTTAAACCTTTTTTAAAACCTCTCAAAAAATTAACTTTTAATTCTTGAACCTTCTCTCTTATATGCCACGACCATCATCTCCCTTTTTGTCTTCTTATGGTTTTTGTCTTTAACCATTTAAAGACATTAAAACCTAATGAAGAATAGCCTTTCACGTTGATGGCTTATAACCATTAATTAAACAATGAATATAAGTTTGTCTCATCCTCTTTTGGCAATCAACGTGGATGCATATATATATATATATATTCCTTAATTAATTAATAAGATATATATATATATATACAAATGCTGAAGAGGTCCAGTTACACTGAGATCGGTCCTACCGGCCTACCGGTCCCAGTATGAAAAAATCACCGGAGACCTGTTTCAGCAATATCGATGTCTCGATCTCATCGGGACATATCCCGATCTCATCGGGATCTATTTTGTTCTATTGCTCTCCATATATTGGATCTCCGTCCAAAACTATTTTACGAATTCTCCGAATCACTCTTATGCGTGTGACCCATTAGGTTCCCGGTTATGTTGGCCACTTAGA